>JACEII010000053.1:2747393-2796114 GCA_014332785.1 Antheraea mylitta | reverse complement strand
TATATATATAAGATTAATATTGGAACATAGAATAAAACTTGTATGTGCGTTTTATAAGATTAATATTGGAACATAGAATAAAACTTGTATGTGTTGCTCTGTAAACATAGAAACGACATTACAAGTTTATCTTTTAGTTTTAGTTCATACAATTTTTCTTTAATATTTTATAGATTACTTTGACATGACATTTCGTTTATTTTTAATATACTTAATTTATTAGAGTTTATAACTAAAATATGACAAAACTCCATGTAATGTTTAAGAAATACATTTTCTTTATATATATTTAAACAAATTATATATGGTATCAAAGAAATAATAGAATATATTGTTTTGTAATACTCAAATTGTAGGTTTGAATTATTGAAACTTCATTATGTTTACGACGAAATGATAGAATTTAGATCACTATTTGGTAAATATTTATTGAAGCATGATCTCAAAAGATTTCAAAGCGATGACGTCAATGATTTGTTTTTTAGTGAAAAATAAAGCGTTTTTTTTTTCAAATATAAATTGTTTATGGGGACACAATTTTTACCCTATTTTCTGATCGTAGCCAATGTAATTAGGCTCAGTAACACAAATGATTGTTAGATATTATTGTATTCCATATTATAAGGTTCTAAGATCATTTTGTTAACAATAGTTACGTTTGTCAATGACACTCTTCTCTGTACACATACTAAAATACATTTGTAAACAGTTTTTGTATAGTCGAAGAAAATAAATATACAAAAAAAGATTTTCTGTAATTAACAAGTTTAAAAGTTAAAACTCGACGACGACGACGAAATTGACACAGTGGTAACTAATATTACAAGATTACATTTAGGATACTTTTTATCCCATAAAACACAACGGGTCCTCTAGGATAACGGATGAAAGACTAAAATATGTATTCAATGAAATTCTTGACGGAATTTTCTTTGTGCTATATATAGATACATATAGACAGATTAGTTAAACATTTAAGCTGTATTTCACACTTTTATCGTTTTGTATTAAGAGAATCCTGGGTACCACCGATCCGATTTTTTTTTCAATGTTAGAAAGGTGTATTATCCGTCAGCGATATAGATAATGTTTATTTTGGCAAATATATATTTTCATTAGTTAACATAAGGAATGTAATTAAATTGGCAAAAAATCATTGATACTGGGAAGACATTTATCGGCAATATATGTAGTTATAGTAGTAGTAGGTTAGTATTTATCTTAACTAAACCCATTAGGTGATGCTGCGAACGGGTTTAGGCTTATTTTAGAAGATGTCTCATATACCAACTGGGTATATGTTTGAGTGAGTCCCTGTATAGTTCGGATTTATAACTGAAAATAGATATAGCTGCAATCACGTTTTAGGTTTATTAAGATTATTCGTGAATAAAAATACTATTGAAACAGGTAATAATCGATTTTGTACAGATGAAGTTGCACGGGTCAGCTAGTTGTAAATAAAATACACATATAATCATATGGAACACTAAAAATAAGGTTTCATGCTAATTGATATATCTTTGTTTAAATCTGGCTAAACGTACATACAAATAATTCTATTTATTAGTGTATATTTATAATGCATGAATGGATGTATGGGAACGTGGAGAACGGATTTTGACTTTTCACATAAAGTCCGTGGAAAGTTTTAACAAAACGGCCGCCATTTTGTTAGTTCATTGAAATGATTGCAAGAAACTTGTAATTTAATTACTTATTCGAGAATGGCAGTAATAAAGTACTAGAAGATTGATTGCCAAAAATAAATAACAATAAGAAAAATAACTTTTTTTTCGAACTGACTACGTTATAGCCTTAGTAAGGTCTTCACAGCTTCACCGGACTACTAAGGCGAGCGCTTAAGTCACTCAGCCGATTTTATTTAGGTAACTAGCACAAGGATGCACGCATACCCTGGCTTGGACTGTTACCGACTTCCCGATCTAACCTAGCTAAACTATTCTAAGCTATTCATAGATATAGTCATTTGTGAATCATACAATTGAACTTGTATGATTCACAAACGCTTACATGTATATCTGAAATGAAACGAACTAAACTACTCGATTTAGTTCCAATAATGGAAAAAATAAAACACTTCCACCAGATGGGTATGTGTGTGCACGTCTGTGAGAGATGATCTCGTGTGTGTACTAGTGACGTACGTGAGTCACTGTATCGCTATAGTAACAGCTCAAGGGCTCCATCCGGGGGCGTCGGTCGAGATGTTACCGGAAGAACCGCGGCATGTGTGCGGGAGCGAAAAAGGGAAACAGTCCCACTTCTGATCCGAATAAGATACTTTACTTGGTACCAGCTCAAGGAGAATATAAAAAAAATATTTACGTGATTGAATTGACGGGCATTGGATAGTAAGATAAAATATTTATTGCAGAAAAAACATACAGTCGGGTTCAAGTGTCCGAGCGGAGCGGGCTGCCGCCACGTCTGGTGTTGTGCCATAGAGCAGATGTTATTCTTTACGTAAGTAATAAGTACTGGGACGACCGAGCCTAAGTCGGTTCTTTAAAAAACATTTTAAAATTAAAATAAACTATTAGGTTTTTCTCACAAAATTAGCATTTTATCAAAATATATATATATATATATATTAAAAAAGATATCTCTCTTATAATTATAATAATAAAATTATTTTTTAAATGAAAATAAAGGGTTAGGTTTGCCTCACAAAATTAGCATTTTTTGTCCAAAAAAAATTTAAAAGATATCTCTTTTGCTATCACTCTGATTCAAACTGATATTAGACAAATTTTCGAAGCAGCCGATTTCCATCTGAGCAAAACAAAATATGTTTTGACAGCGGCGGCAAAATTTACCTTTATATTCCAGCTATATATGCTACTTATATATTTTTTCATTGCTTGAAACTAAGATATAAAAAACTTCGATAAAAAGTTTTCTATGAATGAAATCTAGCTAGATCGATTTATCTACATACTAAGTTTCACGGAAATCGCTGATGCTGTTTCCGAAGATCTGAATATATAACAATATAAACTAGAAACACGTTTTCCTTTAAAATAATCTGTTTTCATTAATTATTAAACACTTTTGCTCAAAAAAAAAAATTACATGATATTTGTAATTACACTGCGAGATGTCGCCTATACGTCGAAAAAAGTGACCCCTGAACTGCCCAGAACCATAACGATGATTTCACAAAAAAGTTAAATACGTATTGAATACTTTCTTTAAAAGGGTTTCGTGTTAAATGCACCGCGCTTGTCTGAAAAAGTCGCGCTATCATTTTTCGCAAGTCTATCCTAACCTAACCAAAAGAGCAAGATGGCGAACATTCAATACAACAATAACAAATTATGTAATGTATCATTATAGAATAGTTACTAGGTATTTAAAAATATGATCGCCCATTTTGTGATTCACGTCTTAAAAATGAAACGAGGGGTTAAACAAAATTATGTTTGACGTAACTCGAAATAAATTATCATATCAAATTTGGCAGGTTATCGTCATCATCAGACGCTTGCGTTTATTCCGGTGGTGGTTTATTCTCGTGGGGTACGAAGTTCAAATACTTTGGTAGAACCGAAAGAGAGATATTAGAGAGGGACGGCCTTTTGACACCTCGAGATGCACAGGTACGCTTCTTTAATGACCTCCTTTATGCTTTCTTTTAGATAAAAATAAAGAAATATTCTAACGGTAGTCCACCGCTCCCCAGTGCTGTGGGTCTCTAATGTAGTATTTTCCCACATAAACAAAAAGCTGTCAGATATTAACAGTGGGATGTGTAGTAGTGTAAAATAAAATAAACGAGACTACGTGATACTCCATTAGCGTGGTAGACTGTATGTCGTGAGGTTTTTAGTCAGTAGGAGTCTGACACTCAACCGTACGTCAGGGCTGTGGGTGTACAATGTAGGATTTTCCGTACATAAAAAAACTGCCGGATATTAAAAGTGGGATGTGTAGTGTGAAATATTATGAATGCGATTCCGTGACAATCCATTATCGTGACAGAGTGTATGTTGTGGGGTTTTTTAGTCAGTAGGAGTCTGACACTCCACCGCTCCTAAGGGCTGTGGGTGTCTAATGTACGATTTCTTCTCAGAACAGAAATATTCTAACGGTAGTATTTAATTAGAAAAACGTATGCAAACTCGTCAGTACCGACATTTCTTGCGCTTAGTCGTCAATTAGTAATGTAATTGGATATGAATATTTAGATTGTTTACATTTCATAACATAGGGAAAAACGATATGGCTATGCCATACGACTCCTTTTTCGTGTATTTTTATGATTATTTCAATGTAAATAACGTAAAATTAAGACATTAAATCAAATGGATTAATTGGGGATTATAGGAAACTAGATATAAAAATAAATTATATTTATAATAAATATATTTTTTTAATATAATTATAAATTATATAAAATATGTTTAATTAAAATAACGAGACAATGAAATTCACTTATGATTTTTATGAAAATGACGTTTGATCTGCAATCTTTTTGTGTGATGATAAGTAACGGGGGTATAACGCTGTGTCGAACAAACACACCTGTTCTCGTTTGATCACCGGAGTTAAGAAACGCCCGGCGCGGTTAGTACTTTGATGGGTGACCGCCTGGGTTAACCATGTGACTTTGCCTTTTTGTGGTATTTTTGAAAGTAAAATATTTCTCAGTAATAGGCTTCATTTCCATCGTGTGTCTTGACGGCGCCGCCTGTTTTTCTTCTAAACCTGGTTAGCTCTCAAGTTGAAAATCTGTCTATAACGACCTGTTGGTGTGTCCCGGCAGCTGTATTTGAGAGCTAGTTCCCTTTTAAGTTAAATGTGTTTACCATCTTAGTAATGTAAGAAAAGTATTTAAAAAAATCACAACTTGGGTATCTTTTTAGGATGAAGGATCCAGCACTGGTGGAAGGCGAAAAGCTTCAAGTGTCCCGGCGACTCCTTCGACGCCTATGATTGGAGATTTTGGTAAGTTGTATTCATAAAATGATATTTTTTTGTTAACACGAGATCTGTTTGGTTTATAATTTTGTTACATTCGCGAACATTATTAAAAACTAGCTATCGATCGCGGCTTCACTCGCATTAATGCATATTCTATTCCTCAGGGACAGCAGATTGTTTCTGGATGAACAATAATACCCTGTATGTATTTGTGTACTCTTTACAATATATGTTCTAATATTTGCAAAAAAAAGATTAGTCAGCCGTGATAGCATATAAAACTCCATTTGCCTGTATATTATTAGTTATTGTCAAGGTGATTTACCTCACGACTGCCAATCAAATTTAATGCCAATGGGCAGCAAACTAGTAGAGGGAGCCCTTCTGATGGCAAATAGTTAACATTGCTTAGTTTTTTAGTCAGTAGAGGAAGTCTGACACTCTACCACTCCCCAGGGCTGTGGGTGTCCAATATAGGATTTCTTCCCAAATAAATAAGAAGGTACAGGATAGTAAAATGGAATGTGTAGTGTGAAATATAATGAACATGATTTTTTGACACTCCGTTAGCATGGCAGACAGTATGTCGTGGGGTTTTTTAGTCAGTAGAACTCTGAAACTTCACTTTTTCCCAAGGCTGGTGTCCAAAGTAGGATTTTTTCCTACATAAATAAAAATGTACCGGATATTAAACATGAAGGTGTAGTGTGAAATACTTGTGAGATTTATATATCAGTACGAGTCTGACACTTCACCGCTCCTCGGGACTGTGTGTGTACAATGTAGGATTTCTTCCTACATAAATAAAAAAAGTACAGGATATTAATAGTGAAGGTTTAGTGTGAAATACTCCTGCCGTTTTTTTAGTCAGTAGGAGTCTGACACTCCAGCGCTCCTCAGGGTGTCCACTGTAGAATTTCTTACCACATTAAAAAAGACGTTAGTACTGTATCGGATATTAAAAGGGGGATGTATAGTGTGAAATAAATGCATTGCAGGTTACAGCAGCCTGCCGCGGTCGAGTCACAGCGCGCCTCTAGAAGAGAGTGCGGTGGACGCCGGTATCGGGGGGGCGGAGCCCTGCAACGGCGGGTGCTTGCTCAGTGGACCCGCTGTCGACATTGCACTCTCCTGCTGTGACCATCTACGTCCACTCACCGAGGAACCCAAATCGACGGGTGAGTCCGTCAACTCGATTAAACGAAAAAGCGACATTAAAACGAGACAAATACATACACCTATAGGGTTTAACGTACGAGAGAATGAGATAGAACACATTATACGGCGTTTCTCTTATCCCATTAAACGAAATAGCCGCATTAAAACGAGACAACCAAATACACCTGTAGGGTTTACCGTACGAGAGAATAAGATAGAACACATTATACGGTGTTTCTCTTATTCCATTAAAGAAAATAGCGACATTAAAACCCAAAGAAAAATATCTATAGGATTTCATGTACGAGAGAATGAGATAGACAGTGTCTTTTATATTTGTGAGTGTGCGTCTTTGCAGAGTGAACACCTGTACACTGTAGAAGCCTTATAAAAAGAAATAGTTATCAATGTGGTTACGATATCTATCGTTTATATGTATATTAGTCTTTCCTCGCAGTTTTGCTAGCGTTGTTGTAGATTTGACCTATTTTTCGAAAGCAATACTTTTATTCTAAGTGAAAACGTTATGCTTTATATACCGTAGCTAAAATATTGACGCTATTAATGGAAATATAACTGTATTTCTCAAGTTGGACCAAATTATACATCAATTCTAACTTTTGTGAAGATTGAATGAGTAATTTCGGAGTTCATCATGGGCAAACATCTTGACACTGGATTATTATCTACAGTGTAATCGTTTTATAACGTTATAACGAAAAACTTTATGTAAAAATTAGTTCAATTTTATTGGTTTACTACAAAACCCATGCATTCGTTCTCTTCCCATTGTATAATAAAAAAAAACCCTTGTTCCCTTAAAATTTGTTATAAGTTAACACTGTATTTAAGACTAGCTGACCAGACCACACGTTGCTGTAGATGAGTTATTATATCATTACCTATTGATACGAATTCACAATTGTTGTTGATAATATGAGCAATAAACATCAGTTAACGATTTATTTATTTATTTTTTATTATAAAAAACTACTTTTGTTACCTAAAAATAAAGATTAGATATATGCTGTCGATGACTTTCTTGTAGGCATTATGAAGTTCTAAAACTTATCTCATGAACTCAATCATATATCTCTCATCATTAAAGCTGCATTCGTAAACGTTTTCGTTGGAAACGTCTTTTTTTCGTCTTACTTTGCAAATCCGACTACCACAAAAGTCTTTTAATTTTTCGAGTTAATAACGTGGCTTTCTATTGGTAAAATAATTTTCAAAATCAGTTTAATAAATTCATATATTACCCCCTACAATGTCACAAACTCACTAACTTTACCCCTTTATAATATTAGTGTGGATAATGTCTATGTTTTCAGCATGCGCGTCAGAGTACAACCTGCGCGACTCGTTCGAGCACTCGTCGTCCGAGTCCGGTGTGACGTCACACACGACACACACTCAGCCCGCGGAGGATTGGCCCCGCGCCGGGCCCTCGCCCCCCACCACCTCCCCTCACACCGCACGCACCTTCAGCCTGCTCCGCGCGTTCGTACCATCCTTCCTCTTCGTATGGCTCTCGCTAGGCCTGTTCGCGTTACTCGTCTTCGAGACAGACTGGACCCCCCTCCGTGGGTTGAAACGCAAGCCGGAGCTGGTCGCCCTCCGCCGGCACTACTACGCTCCTCTCAAGGAGTACCTCAGGAGGAAGGTCCTCGAGCTGTTCTGATTCACGTTAATCTTGTACTCAGTTATGTGAGGCAGTGAGCATCACACTGCTCGGTGAGTGACTGGAGAAGATCCCGGACTGGCCCCAGTTTGAACGAAGTAAGTCCGTTAGAATTCATAATACAGTAGAACCTCGATAAGGTATAAATCTTTATAACTTCAAAAAATAATCTGGTTCCTTCCTCTATTACTTAAAATATGCACCCTCTATGATTTTAACTATTAATTTCAGTTACTTAAAGAAATGTTTTGATGAGCTCTGTAACATAAACTGTCTACCAATGAGTCATTTCGAATGTATGTACAAAACAAAAAAACTCTCAAAATTTATTAGTTGCATATTAACAAGTTAAATTGTTAACACAAGGATTAAGTAACAGTCACCTATTGTTTCTTTGAAATCCCTAAAAGCTGTATTAACGGTGGTTAGGACATCAGCTTGCTTGAATCATAAGTTGTCGATCACTGTTCACGAAACTATACTGTGTGATAAAAATGAGTTCAACACGAAAATTAACAACACTAGCATACACTGATAAATTTAGGAGGTTAAAGTGTGAAAAGTGGATTATAAAGAAAAGATGTTGCGACTCAGTACATGATATTTAAGTGGTTCAAACAGTGTCTAAACCAAAACATCAATTTACAGACCCACAGAAAAAGAAAAACTGAAGAATTCATAAATTTGCTGAAAATCTATAATTTTAAAGCTATCGGTGGCTGGTTAGAAAACTTCGAGAAACAGCATGATTTGACCTTCAAAAAATTGCAAGTGTAACATAAACCCTTGATAAGTGAAAAACTCTATGACTTAAAATATTTTGTTTTCCTTGGATTTTAACTTATTGAGGTTCTACTGTATTGAGAAATGTTGAGCGTACGTCAATTTTAGTTATCTAACAGGCAGTATATTTACTGAATATGTACTTTTTTAAGACATTCCGTGACATCGTTGGCATACGTTAAGCTTGATCTTCAGGCCGCTTGGCACGGAATGTGTTAGCAAAAATATTCTGATGTGTCAATACACTACTCTAGGGTTATGTTGAAATTTTTTGCTTTATCATACGTGTTTAAAACATCGCTTCGAATAGTAGATACTGTCATATGGCTCATTAAATTCTTTTTTTATTAACACTGAATTTCAAAAAAAAAAAAACAATTATATTTTCACATATCTGCAGTTGATGACTATTCTCTAATGAAATGTTTATTCAATCTCTAATGCAATGTTTATTCGTTATAGTTTGAATATGATCATAGATCATAAACAGCGTCTATTTAAGAATTAACAGACTATATATTACATTCTAATCATCGCATTTAATTATTTTTTTATTGTATTTATATTAATCTACTCATATTTTAAATATTATGCAGGAAAGACATGACTATATACTTAATACTATATCCAAAACAAATCAGGTTAAACAATTTATACAAATTTCATCTGTCTAATGTGAAATTAATGTCACGTATTTATTTTATTTATGATTTTTTTAATACTTGAGATAATCTTAATTTACCTTTTCGATCTGCTGTATTGTAAAATATTATAAGCTTATGATAGATTTCGTCCAGTTAAATTATTCGTTTCATCAACATATTGTTTTTCCTAGTGACCTTCAATAAATAAATAAAACACAGTTTTATATTATATATAATCTATACTATAGACTAAGTCATTGCTATACGCTTTCTCATAGTACAATTAATTACTAAGCATAGCACGCTATTCGCACAAAGGAATTGCGAGTTCACGTTCCTATATTTTATTTTGTCCACAAAATTCATCTATAAATGGGATGATTATTTATTCTTTCAAATATTGACATTTTCTATTTTAAGATTATTTGATTTTATTGAGGACTTGAAATCTAATTTATTCTTTGATTTTTAGACATAACAATATCTCAATGTTATTGTTTTAGTTTTGTAAGAATTTTTTGTATTCATTTGATCTGAAATCCATGTTATAAAAACGATTATTTAAAAAAAATGTTATATACTTTTTTTATTCGTGAAAAAACCATACAAAAAGATCTTTATATATTTTTTTATATTTAAATTGTATTTTCATTTTCAATTAATTATGTATAAAGTGGTATAAATATTCACTGTATATAATAAAGAGTCCATAATTTATAAGAATCTCAAAATAATTTCTCACATTTATTATTACATTCCATTTCACGTTTTAGTCTTCCAAAAATAAATGTTTTTTTTCTTTGCATTTATATAATATTAAGGTGTAGAATTTAAGCTTTTAAAATGTATTTATGCACAATTTTTTTTTATTGTTAATAGAGCACAAAAAAGAATAGCACTTAAATTTGGTAAAACCGTGCCATTTTTGTATTATTTGGAAACTAGTCACGCTATTTTGGATTACAGAGACTTTTTTAACGTTAATTAGATTTTAAGATGCCTATTTAAAGAGCCTTACATTTGAATGTTGATATATCTATTATTATGTTTAAAAAAGTTGCAATTTTATTTTATGACAAATATTGTTAACGCCTTATTAGAATGAGTGTGATAGATTTAAGCAATTAATAATAATGCTTATATTTTGCCTAGTCACAAGTATTTAACACATATATTGGATTAAGTAATTGGAATAATTCATTATTAATTTGACTTGACCTTATTCGAAGCTTATTTATGAGATAGGCACTTCCGTTTCCCGCCAGCATGCCCACTTGTCACAGACAATTGGAGCACCATAATAAAAAAGGTACCTTCTTTTGTTCATTAGATATGCTCAATCTGATAGTTATTTTAAATAGCAATATATACATCTTTGATCTTAATGTAGACATCTTGCTTAACTGTTAGTAGGGATTATGCAAGTATTGACAATGCAGATGAATCATTTAAATCGATATCTTCAATTTTAAATGTCAAGTGAACAAAAAAAAACAGTTATTAAACACGTTTTTAACCCCTCGCCTGATTTTTTTTCACGATTATTTCACAAATTCATGGTTTATTAAAAAAAGTTTGTACAAATAATATAAATATACATTTAACATAAGATATTGAGTGTACATCAATTGCTGCATTTCACAATCGATAGCATAGGACGCTGCTTTTTCATAGACTACCAGGAACAGCCCAATGTATTGAGGTTAATTCATCTTATTATATTATTTCACATTGTCAATTAAAATTTGTCAAAATGCAATCAAATGTAGACTGTATTAAATTTTCAGAATAATATATACCATTTCTGAGGTTAATTTTTTTTTTGTGATGTTATTATTCTAATGTAAGTGTACGTATATTTTAGGAAGTGCAAATGTTTTATTTCGTGGACCAATAATACGCTATGGAATTAAGTTCGTCTGTACTCGTACTTAAACTGAATATATAGTTTATTTTTATAATGTTACTACTTAAATTCTAACACCGTAAGTATGTAGTGTTTAGAATTTTTTAATATTATAACGAGTCCGTCAGGAACGAGGTTTGTTTAAGGGTTTGTTTTCGTTAAACATTTTTACAAGATGCCAAAGTTTTTTGTATCGCTCGCTGAATATTGAAACAAAGGTGGACGGAATGCACATGAAATACGCACTCGTTATAATTTTATATTAACGTAGTTTGTTATATAAAAGCTTCTAATTAACAATTCCAATGAAAAGAAAATCATATAGAGGTTTTAATAAAAATTCCTGCCGAAATTTTTTATCGTTTTATTATTTAAAAATACTTCAAAATAAGCAACAAACAAATAACAATATAAAGAGAACATACTGTGGTGCGCTACCTACACATAGACCGGCTATTATTTTTTCTATTCAAACACTGTAATTGAATTTGTTACTAATGCAATTTATCAATTGAACTCAAGGATACATGAACATTAACATATGGCACTTAAAATTACATAATATGAAGTATAATATTGTATTATTACAAAAAAATGTAAATTTCAAGAATTGCAAATTTGTCGTACCAACTTCGGCCCGTTCCATATCGTATAATAATCCTAATCAACTAGACTTTATAAATTTAATAATAACTCACTTTATAACGTAATATAATGAGCAAAACAAAGATTAATAAATCGATTACAGTGTTTATAAACGAAGTAGCTAAATCGACACGATACAATCACAAAACTACTCCTATATATATCAATCAGATTCACCCTTACGATCATATAGTGTAAAAATATTATATATCATATATACTACTCATTTGAGCTAAGCAACGTAAAGAAACTCAAACATGCCGACGAGCATTCATAATACGGATGACAAAGTGCAACGAGATAACGGTGCAACTGAAGTATACACTGCGCAATTATTTCGTTCCGGAGTTTAGCACTTTTAAACAATCACTTCAAAATAAAATCGCTCAAACTGTAGAAACTAATTAATTCCATATAAATTCAGAGAGAATATACGTAGTGGCAGAGCATAGTTGCCAGTAGGTGAGGTTAAGCGGAGACACGTGGAGACAGTCAGTCGACGATCGAGAGCTGCGCGAAGCCGACGAGGCCTTGCTCGTCCGGAGCCACGCTCGGCTCCGTAGAGTCGAGCCGGAAGGTGAGGGTCCGCGTCGAGGGCGCTCCGCCCGTCGGGAACAGGTGCGAGTCCACCAGCCGCTGCAGGTGCCTCGCGATGCATTCCGCGTCCCGCGCCTCCACCAGCCCCGCACCCACCATCTCCGTCGCGATACCGTCAGCCGAGTCCTTTCCCGCCGCGAACTCGAACCTGATGTCGTTCAGCTCGTTTCGCCCGTTTCGCATCCGTAGCACCAGGTCTATCTGAGGAGCCTCCTCCGCTGACAGCGATCCGATCGTGAACCCGGCTCTCTCAGTCGGTTCCTCGCCTTCAGAGTCCGAGGAGTCTGCTCTGACCAGCGTGTTCATGGGACGATCCCGTGCTCCCTCCTCGTCGTCCTCGTCCTCGTCTTCGCTCTCCCACACCCATTCCCCGGTCTCCATGCGGTGCAGACGGCCCGATGCCCCCGGCTGCCGTTTGCTCGCCTTATGCACCCGAGTCTCCATACTGGGCCCGATGGAAACGAGCGTCTGCACGAGGTACTTCCGATCTTTTGCCTTCTTGAAGAACGAGTGCTTCAGGAGTTCCGGTGCCGAAGGTCTCTTAGTCGGGTCCTTCTGGAGACACTCGGATATCATCTTCCTGAATGTTTTCCCGTACGCTTTGTACTGATCCTTCTCTTCCGCGCCGGTGTCGAGCGTCGGCGGGTCGTTTTGAAGAGTGAGCATGAGCACTTTCATCGGCGGGTATTTATGGTACGGTGCGGTACCCGTCGCCATTTCGATTGCGGTTATCCCAAACGACCATACGTCGGCTTTAAAATCGTAGCCGTGGTTTTGCTCCATGACTTCGGGGGCCATCCAGCATGGCGTGCCGACGAACGTGTGTCGCACCTTCTGCCGAGACAAGTCGCGTCCGGTCGCAAGCCAGGCGGAGACCCCGAAATCTGCGATCTGGACGGTACCATCATCGCCGAGCAAAATATTTCCGGCTTTGATATCCCTATGAATCTGTCCATTCTGGTGGAAATACTCGAGACCTTTCAAGACTTCTTTCAAAACAGTAGCTATAGTAGCTTCATCAAATACTCCATGTTTACAATTAGAAATTCTCATCTTATGTTTGATGATATCAAGTAGACTTCCACCTTCTAGTAATCTTAGCACGAGCCAAAGTTCTTCCTTGACAACAAAGCTGGTGTAATAAGTGACAACATTTTCGTGGTTACAGCTAGACATAGCTTGAATTTCCTTCAGTAGCTCGTCCATGGACGTGTTCCATTTCTCGAGATTTATGCGCTTTATGGCGCATTTCTCACCTCTTGGACGACAATAGGCCGCGTGCACGACAGCGGTCGCACCTACACCGATCACCTCCAGCAATTCATAGTCATCTTGGCTGTTCGGCCATGTATGACCTGAGCCTGCCATCTTTATATGTATTAAACTGTTTTACTTTTATATCGAAATGTATCAAATTTAGTGTGTATTTAAAAATCTAGTAAGGCCAGTGTGTAAGGCATGGACTGGAACTTTCAGATTAACCTTGAATTAGAACTTTGACACTGATAAAGTCTTGTCGCCCATATCGATATGATTTTTTGGTTTGTAATTTTTAATAATAAGTTTTATGTCTTTGTCAAGTTTGGATTGCTTTATTTGTAAACGACGAATAAACTTAGAGCTTTCTCTTAGTTCCAACACTGTTTTATCTATGTATTTAATATTATTGTCGTTATAATCTATGCTTGAGGGATACAATTCATCACCTGCAAAAAAAAACATCTTATATTTTTGAGAAAAACCATAAATATTTTCAGCATAATTCCATAAATACAAGACTAGTTTTGTATGAAGGTAAGGTAAACAAGTTATCAGAATAAGCCCAGCAGAAAACCGTAGAATTAACCTATGTGCACATAAATATTTTCTGCATTCCCCAGTCACAATAATAAAAACATGCCAAAATCAAAATACCTATAAGACATAAGATACTAGTTTACAAACTAAATAATAGTATTAAATAATAACGAACCTATTTTTGCTGTAAGCTACTTTTAATTGATAAAAACTAAGGAATAATTTTGTGATTATATACCTGGCAATAGGTGCAGATCTCCATCCTTTGCTTTCAGACGGAATAGATAAATGAATTCATCACTATGATAACTCCTACTCTTTGCAAAACGAATGAGTTCAGTTATATCTTTGAAATGTGACAATCTGTTTAATTCGTAATATTGTGGTGGATACAATATCCGATCGTTCTTATTCAGAACCTCTGTAGGATTTTGCCACTGAAAATTAAAAGTGAAAATATTACATCATAAAATAATATATAGAAAACTATAATTATTTCATTATATAAAAAATAAAAGCGACTAAAGAAATACTCTAAATAAATTCACCCAAGACTACTTAAATGATACCTATACCTAAGTACCTATTTATATGATACCTGTATCTAAGTACCTACTTAGATGATACTTGTACCTAAGTACCTACTCAGATAATACCTGAATCTAAGTACCTACTTATTCTTGGATTGTTATAATCCTAAGTCGATCTTATTACAAAAACGAAAATGAACACGGGTTTAACACGTCAACAGTGCCTAAAATTTCAAACATAGTTGAACATGTGTTTAAACTACTTTATTACAAATGTCTAAGCAGTTTCTAGCTAAACATCTGGTTAAAGTTTATTTGCAAGCAACTGTGAATAAAATTATTTCAACGCCATATCATAATTTAAGGATGTTTCATTGCATACAGATATTTTGGGAACAATTTCATGAATTCATGAATAATATTTTTGTTCAAATATTCATTAACAAGATTTACTTATTTACATAAATTGGTTATCCTTAGTGTAACATTTTAGTTAAAAATCATGTAAAATAAGAAATTTATAATATTACGTGAATGTGCGTAATATGGAATAACAATCTTAGATTAAATAAATTGTTAATCATCAGTAGTGTCATATACCAGTAGTTATAATTTCCTTGTGAATCTTTAATCTAAAATTGATTTATTTCTTCCAAATTAATTTTATCCAGGGAATTCATAATTTATTACGAAACGTCTTTTGTAGGCAAATATATGTACAAAAAATCACAGCCATAAAATAAGATCTGTCAACTTAAACAAGTGTTAGGGGTTATTTAAATTTACATAATGCTCAACTGTAAACGAGGGTAAGACGCTCTTTTGTAATCAAAGTTTTTAAACCGAGTATTCAATGCGTATTTAACTTTATTGTCATAATACGGCATATGACTTAACCTCTATACATATACTGTTCGGTGTTAGTGGAATAGTTACTGTAGGCTAACGCTCACACGCAGCGGAAGCTCTCAGAAGAAAAAAAACGATTTTGAAACATTCTTCATTGGTGCTTCACTCCTAATGGTCATAGCGTAATAATATATAAGCTATATATAGCCTTCTTTGATAAATGAGCTATCTAACATTGAAAGAATTTTTAAAATCGGACTATTCGGATTCTGAGATTACCCCATTCAACCTACTAAAGAAATCAATCAATCCTCCAACTTTATAATATTAATATAGATTACTACTCTTCTCTCGTACTTAACTCCAGTCGTCATTCAAATTACAATAACTTTTGATAGACTGGACCAATTTTAATGAAACAAAAAATTAGTTACTCCTGAGGATATGCTTTATTATTGTGTACTTTAGCACTGATACGTGGTCATACAAACAGACAGACAGACATTTCTAAAAATGATCGAAATGTATTTTATTACTTATTTATAGACACCTGAAACAATTTTTTTTTCCCAAAATCAAAAAACTATAGACACATTAGATTTACAGTCTTATTATTTGTAGAGATAATTACCTCAACAGACTAGACCTCTGTGTTACCATTCACATTAGTTGGTTTACTTTCCAAACCGGCGACAATGAATACTGTGGTGTACCTCTTTGGCAAAATAACTGGCGTTAACCAATTACTCCAATAATGTAATGACCAAATGTCCGGATAACAGTTATGTTCTGTACACAGATTCCACAGTTCTTCTGGATTTCTGCTTATCTAAAAAAGTTATATCTTCAATGAAACCTACATATATTCTGATATTATTAACTAACTAGCTTCTGCCCCCGACTTCGTTCGTAGGGAATAGTTACTTTGGATTAACACGCAGAGGAGGCTCTCAAAAGGAAAAAGAGTATGGTATTTCTCTCAGATTGTAAAGCGAAGTCATATTTCATTATTACCAGGAATATTAAAAAGTAATCTAAATATTTATAGCATTTAATATTAGGAATGGATTTGCCATTTTCTTGAACGTGACCATTTTACCGAATTTTGTTTATATGCATTCAGTTGATATCGTATCTACTGAATTCTTTATCAATCAATATAAAGAAAATACTAGACACCTTTAGAAATGACTAGCTTCTGCCTGCGACTTCGTCCGCAGGGAACACTCACTTTGGGGTTACACTAACACGCAGTGGAAGCTCTCAAAACGAAAAAAAGACTCGATTTTGAAACGTTCTTCAATGGTGCTCTGTTCCTATTGGTCTTAGCGTAATGATATATACCCTATAGTTTTCCTTTATAAATAAACTATCTAATAGGGTTGTCCATACAAAAAATATATCGATATTTATATCGGATCCCAGCATCGATGTTATCGAATGTCAGATGAAAACATCGATATATTTCATTATCGAATACTTATCCTAAAGCTTAATATTACCTTTGTTTGATTTTGTTCTCATAATTTTATTTTATGTCTGTAGTGCCACATCACTGTTGAGTTAATTTGTTAACAAATTGAAAAACTAAATGAGAAATACACTAAAGGAATGATTTGATTCAATACACGTAACAAGTGGTACATAACATATCGAATTACTACTCATATCATAATAATGATACAGCATTTATAAGAATAAAATGGAAAATTATTTATCATCGTGAAATGTATATTATAATATAAAGGATCATTGTTATATCATCAATACAAAATAATGTCCCAAACAAATACAGGTCAGGTTCATAAACATAATAGAAATATAATATTATATACCTTTTCAACTTCGAACTAGCAATAAGATGTAGTAGTAGTATGTAGCAAATAAAAGTCTTATATAAACTTAGCTAAATAATCAATCAATACCGTCAACCAAACAGCAGAAGAGGCCTCAAAAACAGTGAGATTGAGTGAAAGTAAATATATTGAACTTATACAATCTACAGACTACATACATTGAGAGTGAATGGTCAATTGATCTGACAGGATATATTAGGTAATTAAGCTGGTCCCTACCTTAATAAATCTTATTTCAAATCGAAGTCATCAAGTAGTATTAAAATGATTTATTTTTATTAAAGATTCGACAAAAAAATAATATCGCAGATATTTGATGTTTGTATAAATAAATTATATTGATTTATGGAATACAATACATTTTTATTAAAACATGGAATCAATCCGATATATCGTATGGAAAACATAGAATAAGTTCGATATATCAATGTTAAGTGAATACCCCTACTATCTAACACACAAAGAATTTTTCAAATTGACCAGTTGATTATCCGCTACAACCTCTCAAACTATGCCTCTTTATAATACTATTATATATTATAATATTATATATCTAATTACATATTAACTAATAACAAAATTCAATACTGAGGAGGTTAAACCATGAAAATATAGTATATATTTTTAAGGAAAATTATTTATTACTTTGATAATTAATTCATATATATGAAACGTGAATATACTACACTTATACTTAATTATGTATACTATCTACATCCTTCAAAATTTTTCTATTGAATACATGTTACTTGGAATACTACAATCAGCATATGACACTGGCTAAATAGTGGATAAGGATAACAGGCTCTAAATTAAAAAAAAAATGAAATACTGTCCCATAGGGAAGTTTTTGGCGGTATTTTAGTCTGCCATGTAGTGGATTTTATATTTTATTTATAATCTTGTGTTAGTTGACTCATATATTGTGTGAAATTACTGGTGATTTATGTAATATTTCGTTTATTGTGAATAACTTAAGTGAATGGCAAAAATACAATAGAGCATGAATTTGAGGGGGAACATAAATTCCCCAGAAAGTTCTAAAAAGGGGGACAGCATCTTGTTGGAACCTAAGCTAAGCTATATCCATACATATATGAGTTGTTGAAACATATGTGTTTATATATTTAGTTTCGGATAATTTTCTAAACTATTTCAGTTTGACAAGGGAAAGAAATAAGACCCTTCCACTTTCATGTGTAAGCGTGTATGCGTGCACGTCTGTGGAGGTGATATGTGCAGTGATATAAGATTTTGTGTCACTGTATCGCGCGAGCAGCGCACTCAAGGGCTCCACGCCAAGGGAACGGACCTAGGCTTGAGTCGCTGCCGAGGGCGGCCTAATCATGTAAAAATAATCTGTTTTGATAGCATTTTCAGCAAAATCATCATTTAACATTAGATATGATTATAGTAAGACATTTATGAATATATAAATTAGCATGAATTCCATATTTCAATTCTGTTACAAAATAATATATGAAATTTTATGACAATATTATAAAGATACTTAATGTATGTAAGATAACTATTAGATAACAAAATATAATAAAATTACCTCATCATCAACTTTCATCTTTCGGGAAATACATAAGTGTAATTTAATCATAAACATTGCATAATATAATACTTAAAAATTATGATTATAAGCATTTTTTTTAAATATAATTAGCCAGTAACAATTTAATCTAAATTATCAGCTATATCATCTTTTAAACATTTCCTTTAATAATAGGAGTAACTCTTCCTTTACCTTAAACATGTTTCTACTATATATGTATGTTCGTTACTAGATCTTTTTCATTTATATTTAAAGAATTGCGTCAACATTATAGACATATTTGATTATTTCATTTGAACCTGTTTCAACATCAATATGACATGGCTCTGAATGCAATGTTAATACACTCATCAAAAAAGTCTAAGCAACATGTACTAATTTAAATTTTAGGATGGTTCTTCACATTATAACGTTGTATTTTATTTTTAAAATAATATCTTTAGGGTTCTATGATGTAAAAATAACAGCTGTTGTCTTTATAAGTTCTTTTAATAATAGAAATGAACAATATTAGAATATACTGTAGAAACTAAGATATCATAAGAAACTAAACTTTTTTTTACAAAATGAAATTTCTAAAGAAAATGTATTTATTGTGAAAGAATAGAACAAATTAATACAAAGTATGGTCTCCTCTGCTATTCATAACTTGTCGGCAACGATTATTCATTGAATTAATGAGACTGTTTAATGTTTATGTCATCTTGCGGTATTCGCTCCCAATGGAATTGTAGCAAATCTTTCAGCTGTTGGGTTGTTGTCACTCCGTTCAAGTCCTTCAAAACACGTCTCTGGAGCATGTCCCATGTGTGCTCGATGGGGTTGAGATCTGGCGATTGTGCAGGCCAGAGCAATACCCGGATGTTCTCCGTTGCAAAGTATTCACTGGTTCACCGAGCTGTATGTGAACGCGCATTGTCATGCATTAACCTAAAATCGGAGCCAAAGGTTTGTGCAAATGGGTAGACATAAGGTCTGAGAATATCCTCAATGTAATTTTCAGCATTCATGTTTCCATTTACAAAAACGAGCTCAGTTCGCCTGTTCTTCAAAATACCCGCCCATAACATAACTGATAAGCCGCTGTATGGATGAACTTCCTGAACGCACTGAGTCTTTCAGTATTTCCGGGCCGACGATACACTCGCACCCTTGTATCAGGCTTAAACCCGAAACGCGACTCATCGGAAAACATAATTTTATCCCATTGTTCCTGGGTCCATGTTATGCGTTCTCTACAGCATTCATATCGACGAGCGCGATTCCCGTGACGTATCGGTGGGCACCTGATTGGGCGTCGAGCTCGTAGGCCGTACTCTTGCAGTAGATTTCGCACAGTTTGAGGACTTACATCAACACCACTTGAAATTTGTAGCCTCAAACTTATCTCTCGAGCGGTTAACATCGGCTGGCGTCTTGCAGTCAGTTGTATGTACCAGTCTTGCCGAGTGGTTGTACTCCTTTTACGGCCTGGATGCTGTTCAGCGGGTTCTCCTGTATTATTGTAGCGCTGCCAAAGACGACAAATAACACTTCTATGAATGCCAAAATGTCGAGATACCTGAGATTGATTACTTCTCGCTTGCAACATCCCTACAGCTCTTTGCATTTCATCTGCCATCAAATGACGTCGCTTCATGACGTAAAGAATATGTAACAATTCAATTTTGTCGCTAACTTTATTTAAATGGTTGGTAAAATTATAAAATCAAGACTAAACGTATCAATTAAAACGCACTTAAATTCAAATAAACTCGCAGTCATTTGAATTTTATGAAAAAACAAAACATAATCAAATTTTTTTTTACAACCAGCCAGTATGTCATCAATAACAAAAAAGTTTACTTACCTACGCACTTTGTTTGAGTAAATACTTAGAAATTAATTAATATAAGTGGTAAAATTTGTAATATCACGCATATTGCTTAGAATGTGTGTAGATGAATACAATGTTATGTATGATTTGTTTTTATTAATGAAAAACAGTGAAAATGAAGTTTACTATGTCATACTACTACAATGAAATTAAGTACAACATACATAGAGGAAACAGAATAAATATCGTTATGGTTTCACAATTTACTAATTATTCTTACCTGATCTTGCCACAGTTTGACATCAATATCAAAAATAATGTCTGACCATATGCCCTCTCTGTCCTTTTTATGTTTCTGACAGCATAGCAATAACCTCAATTCTTCAAATGTTTCCCTTATAGCAGTTATTCTTAGTTGGATATATCTAAAAAAAAAAAACAACTATTAATTTAATCTCTTAATCAATAAAAAATAATTCTGAATGTATGTAACAGATGCACTTTTGGTTTTTGTAATAGGGGTATGCAAATATTCGAATGAACACATTATTTCATAGAGAATCTATATATTAATATTCAGTCTATATATTCAGATTACTTAAAGAATTCCAACTATTCCAATAAGTCAAATGATTTTATCAAATAAGATATTCAATAGGTATTACTCATTAATATACAAATTTAATTCAATAGATTCCTTTGTCAATCAAAGGAATTTTAATTAAACTACTTTGAAAATGTATGTATCCAAATATATAATAAGAATGAAAATCCAAGGTACTCTTTCAATGTTGATGAAAAAAATTGTTGCTGGTATCTAGGAAAAAGTATAAAATACATTTCAATAATTTTCAGAAGTGTCCGTTTGTTTATATGAACACGCATCACTGCAAAAGTACTGAGTTCAAGATAAATGCCTCAAGAGAATCATAAAGCATATCCTCTGGAATAACTTAGTCTTTGTTTCATTAAAATCATTCCACTCTATCAAAAGTTATTGTAATTTTAATGACCATACAATTTAAGTATGAGAGAAAAGTATTTAAATAAATGAACATCACACATTCAGGAGTTTTTATTAGTGACTGTTTTTGTATATTAGGTTCCACACGAACACTGAGTCCCAGGCACAATTAAGAGATAAGAAAGTTCACTGATTATTATATAAAATTAAGCTGTTATACAAAAAAGTAATTAAGAAATGTTTTCCTTTTTTTTATTGTTACATAGCAAAGTGACTGTACTATGCCTGATGGTAAGCATAGTACAATCCAAAAACAGTGTAGACCACTGAGAGACATTATATCCATCGCCGGTCACCTCTGTCATGCCGGCATGCATAAGTATCTCTTCACATTGCACTTGAATGACCCAATCTCTTCATGTTGCGCTTAAAGGACCCAATGTAAAATGTTTTCCTATTTTGCATAATTTGAATGAGTCTAGTTAGATTTGTTGGAGTTATTGGAAAATTCAATTTGAATCAAACATCATTATTCAATTCCGGCATTATACCCCATGTTTGTAATTGTCAATTTCCTTTTCTTGCATAGTCCACCTGCACAAAAGCTAGGGTGGGTAGAGTTTAATTTGAAGAAACTTACTAATCTTTGTTAAAAAAATATTCACATAGCCCTTTTGCAACAGAGTGTTCTCTTTGAATGTCATTATATAGTCATTTTATAGTTATAGTAAACTGTATTCTAAAAACTTGTAGAGATCAAGTTACTTTGTTTGCATTCACAAGTGTTATTCAAGTAAATAGTAACTTCTAATAAAAATTATAATCTATATAGAGAATGGAAATACAGTTCAAAGGACTATTTAAGTCATTTCAATATGAATTCAAGGGATAACACTTTTTTTTTGGAATTTTGTTACTTATTTATGAGTGAGGGTTAGTTGCCTTAGTTGTTTTCAGATGTCTAACTCAAAACAATTAGAAACCAAGTTGTATACTGAAATGGTTTTAGTAGTGATCAAGTTTTGACAGTACAGGATGAAAGGCGCACTTTCTGACTGATGATGAACATTAAACCCAAGATAATTCACAAGATTATTCCTCTCTATTTAGTTTTGGAAACATTCTATCAATATATGTTGCATATGAGATTTTGCTACTTTTGTATTAACACCACCCATGCTCGCTAACAGCACCTGCGGCCGGCTCACATTATCTTTTTTCACAAGTCTAACCTAACCAAGACGAAATTCTTTTGTTTTACCTTAAAAATCATCAATTTGCTGATATACAAAATTACCCTTTTTTTTTTCAAACCGTTTATGCTATTGACCTAGCAAGGTCTTAACAGCTTCACCGGACTACTAAGGCGAGCACTTATGGCACTTAACCGATTTTATTTGGGCAACTAGCTCAAGGGTGTACGACACACAGCACACACCTCGGCTTGGGTTGTTGCCTGATAACAAAATTACCAATGATTGTTTGGTGGTGATATAACCACAAAACTTTGATCATGAATATCTTAGTAACTAGACTTTCCACAGGCAGCTAATGATTTTTAAGTTGAAACAAAGAGTTTCGTCTCATTTTAGTTAGGTTTGTGAAAAATGAAAATGCAAGCAGGCTGCTGTCATTGAGCCTACTGGTGTGTTAGTACATAAGTACCAAGATCTTTCATATCCATCAATTATTACATCAGATAAAATGTTAGAACGCACTGGGTTGAAATAGTAACTGTTAAGCACATCCTTCAGCTCGATACTTGATCTTTGGTAATAATTCTAATACATTTTTGCCCATATTTGTACACTTGGATATCCATTAAGTTTAGCTTACAGAAGTTTGAGAATCAAGTATTATATAATGTTGAATTCTAATTGTTGTAAATTTTATAGACAAATATGTTAGATAATGTATAAATCATACAGTTTTGTCACAAGATAATTTTTACTATTTATGACATAACTGAATCTTGTTTACACTAAATATTTACACCACCATGTTGGAGTTATAGTAAGATTTATATGACCTTGATACAAGTTCTAAGTTTTATAAATATGTTTACATATGTCTAGGTATATGTTTATAACTGCTTATGTTAATACAAGAATGTTAATTTAAATTAAAAAAAAATCAAAATAGTAGAGATTAAAGGTCAAAGCAATGATTTTAAAATACTATAAAACTTTAAAATTTTACCTTAGAATGGGGTTAGTTTAAAATATAAGTGTTGGGGCAGCCTTAGCACTGCGCAAGGTTTCAAAATCGCTTTGCGTATAACCGAAAGACTTAAATAGCTGAGGCCAGCGATCGTCGCCGTCAGCAGGTTCACAAACACCGCCGGGGAACACCACGCTGTTCGCGAACGAAGCACTATTAGTACGAGTCTGCAACAAAATGTCGTAATTAATTGCGGAACGATTGGTGGCACACGGTATACCACCTCTACATTACGCTTCGTGAGCAATATCAACGAAGCAGCGTCACGCCAACTTTTCCTGACGGCGTTCATGATTGCCGATAGCGAACTAAAAGAGCATCGCAGTGCAACGCTATTAAAATTTACAACATTTATAGACGTTGCAGCTAAAGTAAACAACTTACAAGTTTTCAATCCAATTATTACTCCTTGTTTATCACACATAACTCATATCGATTAGGATAACTACAAATTGTACGACACGAAATGGAATTTTAATACAAAAATAGCACAAAACTGACATTTACTCGGTGTTACCAGTAATGAAAAATTTCCAAAGAGATCGGAAAAGATTCGTATGTAGAAGTTTTTATAATAGTATAAACGATCAATAATCTATAAATGTTAAAAATCACTAATATCTAAAATCAAACCAAAAGGTATGTGCTGGTTGTTTAGCTGTAGACACCAAAACACACTATTGAACACTGTTTTAAAATCTGTTATTGCTTTAGTCCAAAACATGTTTCGTCTTGTCCAGAGAATAATAATATTTCCAGCAGAAGTCTGGTCTGTGATTATTATTCCATATTCGAACTATAATATCAGGGTCTTAATGTTATTTTAGTAGTAATGTTAAACATTGTTGTATAATATGTTATACAATATCATACGCAGAGCCAAGAAAAGAAATAAGTAATTATATCTCATATATTAAATAAAATTTGGGGATTTGTCGATATAAATAAGATCTTTGATCTTTACTGAATTTATAGATAACTGAAAATGATTAAATATCTTTATCACCTTTTATGGACGATAAAAAACTTGATATAAAATTATCATGATATTTACAATTGGTATAATACAAGCTACAAGTCGAAAACCAAAGTAAACGCAAAAATTATGTTACTAACGTGGCGTGGCGACCTGGGTCAATCATTTAGAGGAGAATTGAATTTTGTTTGGATAATTCACAGAAATATTGAGTAAAGTCATTTCTATTTCCAGACCGACAGATTAACAATGCTTACATTAAATAATTACTAAGCAGTGGTATGACGAATGGGTAGCATTAAACAGAGGCCTTTTTATCTATATGATAATTATGATTTACGCTATAAAATTATCAATTATGACTAATTTTACATATAATTTTAAATAATTAAGTATCACCCGGCAAACTATAGTTAATACTTAGTTAAAACTAGCTGTACCCGCGGCTCCGCAAGCTTTTTTTATTGTATTAAAGAACTATAAACTGTGAGACTATGTACAATTATAGAAATGCTCTTTAAAACAATTCTAAGGACGACACACACGCCACTTACAGTACTATGTAATGTATACAATAGATATATAAATACTAACAATGTACCTAGTGAGGTTTACCATCAGCAAGACATTTACATTACTTTGACATTATAATTACGATTTTGTGTCTATACAAAAAATAAATGCTTTGTCTGTTCTGCGAGAAATTGTATTATGGAACTCTTTACGTAATACGTTTATGGTCTAAAATCTTATTACGAAGACCTCTTCTATCTTCAAAGTTACTAATAATTATAATATCGAATTATAAACAATTAGTTGATAATTATTTTTCTAATTAAAAATAAAGAATGAGAATAAAATCTTGCTAAATTTCATAAAGACAAGATCGCGGGAAACAGCTAGTCTAAAATAGAATAACCTCAATTACTCTTTATAAGGTAAGGTGAAAGTCCCCGGAAAATCGGTCTAACCTTTTGGAGATAGTACTGCGAGCAAAGCCACAGTTACCAGCTAGTATAAATTAAAATGACTTGAATTATTTTTTTTAAGGCTAGCTATCTGCAAATGAAAGTTTCGCTAAGATCAGTCTGTTTTGGAGATAGCATTGCGGACAAAGCCACAGTTATCAGCTAGTCTTAATTAATATAGACTGAATTTCTTGCTATAATGCCCACTCTCTGTTGGTGAAAGTTTCGTGAAAATTAGTCCGTTTTTGAGATACCATTGCGGACAAAGCCACGGTTAACACTTAGTCTAATTTAAAGTAGCCTATGTCACTCGCTGTAATTTTAGCTATCTGTCAGTGAAATTCCCGTCAAAATCAGTTCAGCTGTTTCGAAGATTACCCGGAACAGACAGACAGACAGACCGACAAAAATTTTAAAAATTGCATTTTTGTTATCAGAAGCGTGTATACTTTCGTACCTAATCAGTGAAAAAAATTGATTTTGCTGTTACATACAGACACTTCATTTTTATTATATGTATACAAGACTATAGCTTACATAATTGAATTAAAAAAAATATTGACAATAATTGTACTTTTGTAAGATTATGTGACCTTGCGTGTTGCTAACAGACGCAAAGTAAATATGTGCACAGATATATATACGTAATAAATCCTCATTCATCCTCTTTATGCAGTTTTCAGCTTGCCTACGATGTATGGGTAACTATAAAAATTTTAAAATCTATATTTCATTTAAGGATTCTAGGAACATAACTTTTGTCGAACGTCATGGGTTCATCGCAAAGTATAGTATGACTAAAGAAATTAAAATTAATAACAAAACATCATTACAAAAAGCCACCTTTGATGTGGGCTTCATAGATTCCTCTGGTCTAGTTAGTACAACACTATAGGCTCACAGCGAGAAATATAAACATTATTGCACAAAATACGCAGTTGAAATTGTCATTATATTACTAACATATGTTGATTTGACTACAAAATCGACTCATATTTAGTTACAGCATACGGCATGACGCTTCCTTATGCCATCATGTCCATTGCGCGTCACCGCTCTGAACTTCCTTGTGTGTATGTACTCGTGTACTATATATTTCGTTGCATCTCTTTGCGAGATGTCATATTATTTCTATGTGATTATAGTGTAATTGACGTATTTTTCATGATAAAATCCTTCTTCTTCTGGGCGTCCTGTAACGGCTAACTTTTTTTATTAATAACTAGCTGTTACCCGCGGCTTCGCACGCGCTTTTTGAATATATTAAATAAATTTAAAATTGTTATTAGATGTGTAGATAACAATATATTCTTTCAAAAATATTTGTAAGTATGACACGCACATCATCTACAGTAACAGCTAACATGTACATTATATATGTGAATACTAACAGTGTATCGAATGGGATGTGATTTATCATCAGCCACATAGCTGGAACTTTAAACTACTATCTATATATCAGTGCTCACTTACACTATATAAGAAAGTAATGAAAATATTAGGCTATACAATACTGAACAATATGTGTTAAATCTTTTATTATATAAATATAATATGTCCACATTGTTGATATAATTAAGTTATTAATATACCTTGCTATAATTTGATTGATTTGATGATTGGTCCGACCGGTTTCGGCCATGGCGACCACTTTTACCCCTAAGCTATAATTTAAATCACATATAAACATATGACTTTCAATTATATTTATTCTTGGAATCCAGAACAATGTACGTCACACGCGCATGTTTACAATGAACAACATATTTTTGTTCAATTTCACACATACGAATACACGGATAACAGTTCATCACAACATAGTGTCAACAAAGTCCTGTTCCACATCTGTCTATATATATGTTCGCGATAAGATTAAAATCGCATCTTCATGCCGTTTTTACCGATATATAAAATGACTCTTGGACAAGGTTTAGGTATAGTTTGTCTTATTATTAGGACGGATATCGTCTGCTGAACCCGTTAGCTTAAAATAAAACAGCTAATTAGTTAGTTATTTGCCCGTAAAATTCCCGTTCAAATATTACTTGTAGTCCGTTGAAGCTGTTAAGACCTTGCTAGGTCAATAGTGTAGTCATTTCTAAGAAAAAAACCGTTCAAATAATTCCAGTTGTTTCGGAGATTACCCGGAACAAATAAACAAACAGACATATCGACAGAATTAAAAAAAAAATGTTGATATTCGTAGCACCGCAAATATATGTATTCATCAAAAAGTATTTATTTTAATATTATATACACACACACTTTATACTTATAATACGTAATATATCACAAACCAAAAATTGGGAACAAAACTAACGTAGAATAACCTTTTTGAGGACTTTTTGGCGGGATTTCAATCTGTCATGTAAGGGATTTTATATTTTATTCATAATCTTTTTATTTGACTCTATATTGCGTTAAATTGGTGGCGTTTTATGTAATATGGTTTGTTTATTGTGCATAAGTGAAATGAATGAAAAATAATACCACGGAGCATGAATTCTGGGATCTTGAAAATTAAGAACATAAAAATTTACGAAATATAGAAGATTTGGCGCTTATACCTTTACATAAACTTAGACATAGAAGAAAACTGGGTAGAGAATACATAAGAACTACCTATATTGACAACTTCAGAATTGGCAGTATGGATTAATTCCTTCGCCTGTCTTGATGGACGAATATTATTACTACTAACCTTTTAGAATAGCAGCACAAAATAGACATTAAAATGTTTGCGATAGCTACGTACTACATATCTATACTATAATAAAACTGTAACAAGTCGAAATCTGTACATTAAATATTTTTTGAAAATTTTAATTAGGGTAGACTATGTTATCGATATAGAAGCCAAAAAATAATCTTTTTACAATCTTTGTCTGTCTGTCTGTCCCTATGCACACGCATCACTCTGAAAGTACTGAACCAATCTTGATGAAACTTGACATAGTGACAACTAATATTACGAGATTACATCAAATATACTTTTTGTCTCATAAAACGCAAAGGGTTCTCCAGGATAAAGGATTAAAGTCTAGAATATAAACCCGAATTACTCTGAAAGTACTGAACCAATTTTAACGAAATTTGACACGGTGATAACTAATATTAGAAGACTACATCCAGGATACTCTTTGTCCCATAAAACGCAATGAGTTCTCCAGAATAACGAAAAACAAAAATTTGCAGTTAACGTAACTAGACTTTTTTGCGACACCTTAGTACAAGAGCCGGCAACGTTAAAAGAACAAGAATTTTAGAATACCTGGTTCTTTAATACATCAATATATTTTTTTTTATATCATAAGAGGCAAACGAACAGGTGGGTCACGTGATGTTTAGTGACCACCACCGTCTATAGACACTAGCAACACCAGGGGATTTGTAAGTGCGTTTCCAACCTGTATATGGGGGAGTGTAAGGGAACCTCCGGCACTCTTACTAACCGAACGAAATATTACAATGCAAGCACTGTTATTTGACGTCGATTTTCTGTAAGAATTCTGGCAGTATTAGCCCGAACGAGCCGACCCATTCATGCTGAAACCAGTAATAGCTTCAGCGTGGCTCTACCACCTACAGAAATTATCAATATATCAATAGACAGAATTTAGGACACTTGGTAGCGGGTTAACGTTGTATTTTTAATAGGCATTTTGATTTATGATTAATCAATAATAAGTTTAGGAACATTTTTTTCAGTAACTTTTAAACGCAATTAAACATTCAGACACATTTTTTATAAACAGTCATATATATACCCGCTGATATATTTTATAAATAAAAAAAAGAATGTGATGTCGTGGGACACCAGGTAGGAACGAAGTTCTTTCGGCTAATGTAGAATCGACACTATTTGGAAAAAAAAATCGTGCTCAATTTTATGTAATCGTAATTCAAATTATCAATTAAAATAACAAAATATGTCTCTTTATTTTTGTTTGATAACATAAAATTACATAGAAATAGAAATAATTACAAAAAAGGAGAAAGAGAAAGATATTATACACTACTCGCTTATGTATACGACTGTCGCGCCTGCGCACGTCTCATTTAACTATTTTATTCCATGCACTTTTCGTTACAGTTTTACTATCACATTTTTTTCAGTTCGGTCGCGCAGCAAAATCTCTATCTCCTCCAAGCCTGCCGTAAGGAACTTCGTTCCAATAATAAATTTCAAATCAATTATTTTTTTCATAGCAAAGAACCAATTTCATTTTATTAAACATTATTGGCCACCATATACAACGATAAACGTAAACGTATGACTTGGGATTGACGCCATCTCAAATATATGCGTCGTCGACCATCAGGCTATACAAAGCCGAAATACCTTGGGCCGGCGAGGTGAAATATCTTGGTGTTACTTTAGATAAACACTTAAATTTCGATTCACACACAGAAAGAGTGCGAAACAAAGCCGTATGGTCTTAGGTCGTTTCTATCATTTGCTTTGTCATAAGAGTAAAATATCCCCCAGACAAACTCACTTTATACAAAACTTGCATCCGTCCGATTATGACGTACAGTTGTTCGGTCTTTGCACATGCGCAAAATCGTATTCAAAAGTTGCAGGTTCTCCAGAACTGAGCCCTACGTAAAATCACCGGTGCCCCATGGTACGTCCGGAATAAGGATCTCCACAGGACCTGGAGATGCTTTCTATCTGAGCGTATATAAAATCACTTACAGGTAGTTATTTCGAAAAAGCCGCGAAACATCCCAGCCCGTTAGTGGTATCTGCCGCGAATGATGAACCCGTTCCCAACGCTGCGCAGTATAGAAGACGACCGCGACACATTTTTACCGACCCTCCTGATTCAATCACGTCAGCGAACGATCAGTACCAGCCTGTCTCTTCAAACAGAGCGTGTTCTTACCCACGCCCGCATAACCGCAGATCACGCCGCCGTGGTCTGGGACTAAATTTCGCTCCCGTACACCAAATTAGGCTCTTCTCGGCAACGGCTCAAGCCTAGATCTGTTCCCTGGGCGTGGAGCCCTTGAGTACGCTGCTCACGCGATACAGTGACACAAGAGTTCTACCCTTATTTTTCGTTATCCTATCCTACATAGTTTAGAGGATTTTTTCCTACACAAAATACATATAGAAGTTGTTGAGGCACGCATGCTTGGTACACATGCATGTTTCAATAACTTATATACGTATATAAGTTACCGGACTACTAAGACGAGCGCTTAAGGCACTCAGCCGATTTTATTTAGGCAACCAGTTCAAGGGTACACGGCACACCTCGGCTTGGCTGTTGCCTGTTGCATGCAAAATCGCGACCTATCTTAACTAATCTAGCTAACTATTCATATATGTATGAGTTGTTGAAACGTATATGTATACCAAGCATACACGCCTTAACAACTCCTGCATATATTTATTATCGGAAAATTGAGAGTTTTTTAGTTCGATAAGGAAAAAAGTAAACCCTTCCACTTTCATGTGTAACATGTTTCATTCATCATCATTCAGTGTTTCATGTGTTTCACGTGTGTGGGGGTGATCGTGTAGTATTGTAGCAGTGATGTATATTTGTGTGTCACCGTATCGCGCAAGCAACGCACTCTAGGGATCCTTACCGAGGGATTGAACCTGATGTATAAAACTGGCGTGGTTTGAAGGTGATAGGTACTATGTTGTGAGTGGTACAGAGATTATTTATAAAAATATATTGTAAATATATTTCAAATACGTTTTTGAAACAGTTTATAACTCTTAGACAATAGTTTCAAGCAAGTGACATGTGACGTTTTCGGCGGGATGTTTGACGCTTCGATACGGTGTTCATATATTTTTCTTTAATACAATGGAGTATAAAAAGGTTTTAATACAAGTCGAAGATAGTTATGATAAAGTAAGTGGTAGAGATGTTTATTCAGTTTTATGTAGGTTAGTTTTTATTCTAATTGATCCTGGTAGATGACGCTACGAATGGGTACTAGGTTTATTTAAAAAATGAATACATGTAATCTGGGTATATGTTTAAGTGAATCCGTGGATAGTTTGGATTCACAATTGGAAACGGTAGTTGTGGCTGCAATCGGGTATCAGTTTTATTTGCGGGGTGGTAAGGTTTTACAGCCTGACTGGGTCACAACCACCATGTACATGACGAAAAAATCCGTAATAGTGATTCGCTTCTGCGCGTCGCGTTTCGGGATCAGCCTATGCATATCCAGCTTTTTGTAGGCCGGCATGATAGTGGCGACCAGCGATGGATAGTGTGTCACTCGGTGGTCGCTATTGTTTTTGGATTGTACTGTGCTTACCATCAGGCATAGTGCAGGCATTTTGCCGTGCTACGATAAAAAAAAGAAACAATTTTTTCGCGTGATAACCAATTTGGTGCAAACGAAGTTGCACGGGTCAGCTAGTAATCAATAATTGGAATTAAAAATAACGTAGAATAAACTTTTGAACGGGAACACAAAATAAACCCTAATAATATTTCCGATAGAATGTTATCATGTTACCATGGCAACGCATATAATACTGACACTGACACGCAGCGGATGCTCTAAAAATAGCCCGATTTTGAGACATTCTTCATTAGTGCTCCGCTCCTATTGGTTTTAACGTGATGATACGTAGCCTATAGCTATCCTCGATAAATGAGCTGCTACCTAACACTAAAAGAAACTTTCAAATCGGACCGGTACTTTTTGAGATTAGCGCGTTCAACCAAACAAACAAACTCTTCAGCTTTATAATATTAGTATAGACTAGCTGTTACCCGCGGCTTCGCACGCGTTTTTTTTAATATACTAAATAATTTTAAAATTGTGATCACACATCTAGTGTAAATTACAATAATACTCTTTCAAAAATATTTGTAAGTATCACACGCACATCATCCACAGTAACAGCTAACATGTACATTATATATGTGTGTACTAATAGTGTATCGAATGGGATGGGATTTATCATCAGCCACATAACTGGAACTTTAAACCGCTATATATCACCCTCAGTGCTCACTTACACTATATAAGAAAGTAATGAAAACATTAAGCTAAACATTATCAAACAATATGTGTTAAATCTTTTATTATATAGATATAATATGTCCATAGTGTCGATATGATTAAGTTATTATTATACCTTGCTATAATTTAAATCACATGTACACATATGACTTTCAATTATATTTATTCTTGGAGTCCAGTACAGCGTACGTCACACGTGCATGTTTAAAGTGAACAACATATTTTTGATTAATTTCACACAGACGAATGCACGGATAACAGTTCATCACTACATAGTGTAAAACAAAGTCCTGCTCCACGTCTGTCTATATGTCTGTTATGTATTATGACGATTACAACTTTTTGAATCGTTATATCTCAAAAACGGTAGCACGTAGAAAAATGTATTAAGAAATTTTTTGTAGATAATTTTATGATCTACAATTTTTGTCTGAGGTATTTTTATGATAAAACTTACCGTTTTGCTGAAAATCGCGAAAAACTCATTTTTTTTACCTTTGACCTTTACGTTCACACTTTGTTTTTAATGATATTTTAAACAATCTTACCGATTTTCACTTTGGTGGGAATTTAGGTAACTTCGAATGTCTAAATTGACCGGACTATTATAAAAAGGTAGTTTAGTGTGACGTTGTAGGGGGTAATCTCAAGAACTACTAGACCAATTTGGACAATTCTATTCAATTCAGTGTTATATAGCTAATTTATTGAGGATGGTTATAGGCTATATATCATCACGCTAAGACCAATAGGAGTGAAACACCAATGGAAAAAGGTTTCAAAATCGGAGGTTTTTTCCTTGAGAGCATTCGCTGCGTGTTAGTGTTAGCTCACAGTAACTATTTCACGCGAACGAAGTCGCGGGCAGAGGCTAGTATGGTATATGATGACTTCCATAAATTCTTTACAATACTTCCAAATACATTTGAATTCCTTTCTAATATTTTTCCTATAAATTCATTGAATACAAAAGAGAAACTTCATGAAAAGTATTATTTTTCAATATATTTAAATAAAATTTTATGTCCCATCATTTCGTTAAAAAATATATAAAATAATATGTATAAAAAAAATGTGGAAAACATTATATACAGTTTGGGGCTGAACTTAAACCTGAACCGATTTGGCTGAACTTAAACCTTGAATAACTTTTAACGAGTTGACTTAGTGAAAAAAAAATGTCAAACAATCTGTCCATTCTGGTGGAAATACTGGAGCCCTTTCAAGACTTCTTTCAAAACGGCCGCAATAGTAGCTTCATTAAATACTCCATGTCTTCAATTAGAAATCCTCTTCTTATGTTTAATGATATCTAGTAGACTTCCACCTTCATCTTAGCACGAGCCAAAGTGCTTCCTTGACGATGAAGCTGTTATAATAAGTGACAACATTCTCGTTTACAGCTGGACATCGTTTGGATTTCCTTCAGTAGCTCGTCCTTGAATGTGTTCATCTACACCAATCACCTCCAGCAATTCATAGTCATCTTGGCTGTTCGGCTATGTATGACCTGAGCCTGCCATCTTTATATGTATTAGACTGTTATCCTTTTATCTCAATATGTTTCAAACGTAGTGGGTATTTAAAAATCTAGCAAGGTTAATGTGTATGGCATGAACTGGAACTTTCAGATTAACTTTAATTTTTAAAACTTTGACACTGATAAAATCCTGTCGCCCATGTTGATATGATTTTTTGGTTTGTAATTTTTTGTAACAAATTTTATGTCCTCCTGTGCTTCTGATTTCTTTATTTCTAAACGACGAATAACCTTAGAGATTTCTCTTAATTCTAATATTGTTTAATATATGTATTGAATATTATTGTCGTTATAATCTATGCTTGAAGGATACAGTTCATCACCTGCAAAAAAAACATCTTCCTTATATTTTTAATAAAACCATAAATATTTTCAGCATAATTCCATAAATACAAGACTAGTTTCATACAAAATAAGGTATCAGAATAAGTCCAGCAGTAAACCGTAGAATTAACTTATGTATACTATCAAAATTTTCTGCATTCCCCAGTTGCAATAATAAAGATAGGGAAAGATCTTTTCTCTTTTTTGTATTATAGGATGTAAATAAATAGGTGGGTCACCTGAAGTTAAGTGATCACCACTATCCATAGACACTTGCAATACCATGGGAGTCGCAAGTGCGTTGCCAGCCTGTATTGGGAAAGAGGGGGAGAAAGGAAAGAGGAGAGGTGGGCATCCGGTGTTCTCACTGACCAAACAAAACGCAACAATGCTTGTACTGTTATATCACGTCGGTTTTCTGTGGGTAGGGTAGTAGTACCCCAGGCAAGCTGACGCATTCATGCTGAAGTCAGTAATAGCTTCAGCGTGGCTCTACAACCTAAACCATATAAAATAGTTTACAGACTAAATACTAGTATAAATAATACCGAAACTATTTTTACTCTAACCTGTTTTAAGGCTTAAAAATTAACACCATAATTTAATAATGAATAATTTTATACCTGGCAATAAGTGCAGAACACCATCCTTTACTTTCAGACGGAATGGATAAATGAATTCATCACTATGACAACTCCTACTCTTTGCAAAACTAATGAGTTCACTTATATCTTTGACATGTGACAATCTGTTTAATTCATAAATTTGTGGTGGATATAATATCAGGTCGCTCTTACTCAGAACCTCTGTTGGATTTTGCCACTGTATAATAAAAGAAAGAATATTACATCATAATATACATAGGAAATGAATATGACAAGAATGATTTCATTATACAATTAATAAAATGAACTAAAATTAAATACTCTAAATAAATTCACTCCAATTTCTTACCTAATTACAAAGCTTTAATTATGCCTAAACTATTTGAGTTTGGGGAGTTCACTTGGGTATTTAAAAAATCCAAAGATCATGAAATTAAAATGGAGGCCCATTCGAAAATATCTCTTCACAATAAAATAATGGTTTTGTAACTTTTTAAAGGACTAACAGTGACTAATAAGATCACCTGAATGTATTCTGAATATCTGAGTCCATTTACTTATATACTTCTCTGTCCTACTTGAGTCAAGTCCTCACTAAAATCATAATAACTTTTGATAGAGTGAATTGATTTCATTGAAACCAAGACTGAGTGTTACTTGAGGATATGCTTTATGATTTTATCGCGAACACAGTATTTGAGCAGTGTTATGCGTCCAAACAAAACGAGACACAGACATCTCTAAAAATGATTGAAATATATGTTATTACTAACACCGGCATTTAATTTTTATGAAAATCTAACTTAGCTTTACACTCTTATTAAATGTATAGATAATTACCTGAACAGACTGCACCTCTGTGTTGCCTTTCAGATTAGCTGGTTTACTTTCCAAACCGGCGACAAAGAATGCTGTGTTGAATCGTTTCGGGTAACCGGTTGGAGTTAACCAATTGCTCCAATAATGTAATGACCATATGTCTGGATAACAGTTATGTTCTGTACACAGATTCCACAGCTCTTCTGGGTTTTTGCTTATCTAAAAAAGTTATATCTTCAATTGAATTAATAGTTATTAACAAGTTTTGGGTCAGTTTTGCCTAATGTCCTTCAGGCTATTTGATATTTTTACGAGAAAATTATCATACTTTTTTTTTCGAAATGTCTACGCTATTAGCCAGACGGTCTTCTAAAGCTTCATTAGACTACATCACGTATCATCATACATAATAAGGTATACGTAATTCTTTAGTTTTCAATAGTTATCTAATTGTATGCCATTGCTATACATGTGGCCTAAACATCAAGTTTAACGTGTACAATTGGAAAACCATAAAAAATATATATTAAAATTAAAAGGAGACAAATTCTAACTAGTAACTAGATACCTGACGTCCATACATATATATAACCAACACTGGCAACTATTCCGATCAACAATAGTCGGGTATGTGCCGACACATTCCCGAATTTCCTTATTGGTCAATACAAGTAGGGCTTACTTAATTAACTAAAGATCTTACTGAATTGCACAAAAGAGATTATGTATTAAGTGATTACATTGTTGATGATTACTTGAAGATTCAGGGTTCTGATTCCTGTAATGAATCTTAAGTTTTCAGAGGATTCTTTTTTTTAATAGTACTATATCCATAAGCAGCCAGTCACCACCTTCTTGAAAAAACCTCCATGTAAAGTATTGAGAAAACCTCCTATGTAAAGTATTGAGAAAACCTCCTATGTAAAGTATTGAGAAAACCTCCTATGTAAAGTACTTATCATATGTTCCTGCATGACACTTGTCGCATGACACTTGTCCGCAAATATTCTTGGTTTAAAATATTTTAATAACACTTTCAATGGTAGCCAGGTATTAATGAGTCTATAAATTACATATTTAAATTTTGTTGCAAAATAATAAAAGTTTATGACATTAAAATAAAGATATTTTACTTAATATATGCATGATAGCTATTCTGCAAATTATAACATTTTAGATAACAGAATATATTAACCACCCACTTTCATCTTTCAAGTTGAAATACATAAGTGTAATTTAGTTGTAATTATTACATAATATACAATAAAACTTATGATTATCAAATACTTTTTGTAATGTGTTTGTAATGGCCAGTAACAATTTTATATAAATTATCAGCTATAACCATCTTTAAAGCATTTATTTTGATAAATTGCAACCAGTAATCCTGTGTTTATTTTAATGAAGGTAGGTAGGGTAATTAGGTTAATTATTTATAATTACTAGTTTATCTATTTTCATCTATAACAAATATACTTTTAACAAAATAGTCAATAAAAACAATGAAAATCAAGTTTATTATATCTACTATCATACTTCTCTTGCACTGTTTCAAAAAAAAACAATGGTATAAAAGTTAACTACAATCAGCATTGAAGAAACAAAATAAGTCTTTATGGTTTAATCATTCTTACCCGATTTTGCCACAGTTTGACATCAATATCAAAAATGACATCTGCCCATAAACCCACTCTGTCCTTTTTATGTTTCTGACAACATAGCAATAACCCCAATTCTTCAAAAGTTTCCCTTATAGCGGTTATTCTGAGTTGGATATGTCTAAAAAAATTGACTATTAATTTAATCCTTAAAATCCATAATTATTATTTTCTGAATGTATTTAAGCACATAACTTCAAAATTGATGCACCTATTTAAATCATTTTTTGGTGTGTTTGTAATATGTATTCTGAGATTTGGAAAACAACCCAATCATGGAAAAGATTGCGCAAATAACTTGATTTCTCTTTTTATTCTACACTAGCTTATGTTCGTGACTTTGTACGCGTGGAATTGATTATTTGGTGCCGACTTAAAATTACTTAGTTATACTTACATTAGTTTAAGAACTTAGTTGTTAAGATGAATAAAGTAAAAAGTTTATTATTTTTTGCTTTTCAGTTTTTTCGACGGTTTCATTTATGTTAAAAAGTTTTTGACAGTGCTTTGTTAAAACTTGGCTAGGTAGCTTATTTTTGATGACTGGTCTGTCAATCTGCCCATATGTAAGCAACATTGTATGTGTGTGTTATTATGGCATGGCATTATTTTGGCATCATATTGGATTATGCTGTCATTTCATTGTCTTCCGTTGTTATAAAAACAACTTTAAATCATTAAGGTAAGGTAGAATTTGCAAAATCACTGGTATAACTATAACCACCTATGTACACTGTGACTGTTTAAAGAGTGGCAACCTTCAATCGTGTGATTGATCATGGTCACATAACATATAAAATAATACTTTACAAAAATGCTAACAACTAAAAGAAGAACTTAGTTTGTCATAAGACTCTCAGAAGTATGGGTACAAATTTAAATAAACCTGTGATGAATGACTAGTGACAAAACCTGTTAGTGGCATCCCGGAGTTCACAATACCACATCTTCAGTACTACGATAGACAATAAACACCTTTGTTTGATCAAACTTTGAAGTATTATACTTTGATAGTTGGTTGAGTTCACGTTCATTTCACTTACTACACCTGATTTTTATGACCTTGATGCAAGTTCTTAATTTTTTAAATATACTTATCTATGTCTAGGTATATGATTGTAACTGTTTGTGTTAATATATGAATGTTAATTCAAATTTAAAAAGATTATACAGAAATAGTAGAGATTAGAGGTCAAAGCAATGATAATAAATATAAAATAAAGATTTCAATTTGTAACTTTATAATTTTACCTCAGAATGGGGTTAGCTTGAAATATAAGTGTAGGAGCACTGTGCAAGGTTTGAAAATCGCTTTGCGTATAACCGAAAGACTTAAACAACTGCGGCCAGCGCTCGTCGCCGTCCGCAGGTTCACAAACACCGCCGGGGAACACCACGCTGTTCGCGAACGAAGCACTATTAGTACGAGTTTGCAACAAAATGTCGTAATTGATTGCGGAACGATTGGTGGCACATGATACCACCTCTACATTACGCTTCGTGAGCAATATCAACGAAGAAGCGTCACGCCAACTTTTCCTGACAGCGCACATGATTGCCGATAGCGGACTAGAAGATCAAAGTAGTGCGAGCATTCTAAAATTAGCATTAGAGTTAAAACTAAGGTCATCAACTTACGACTTTTCAGTCCGATTATTACTGCTTGCTTATCACATTTATTACTCATATCGATTGGGATAACTACAAATTGTACAACGACACGAAATGGAATTTTCATACAAAGCCAAAGGCAAAGAGTATATTTTTTTTTTAACTTTATTTTTGGCAATCAATCTTTCCGATTATTACTGCCATTGTCACGTAGTCAATAATATCACAAACTTCGTGTGATCATTCCAATATTAACCTGGATACTAGCTTTGGGACAGATTGGTCCCAGCGCACTTTTTTAAAAAATTTTAAATTTCCCGCCATCGGCAAAGACATTTAGTACATGTACCATATGAGTCTATAAATCTATGGTCACAATAATATATTTAATTATATTCAGATTATATATGGTTTTTATATTATCATGTATTTGATATTATTTTCATAAAAATTATATCTAATTTATAATATATTTCGTTTTTTTTTTCTTATGATCGATAAAATATTGTATATTTTCTTGAAATAAGTTTTATATGAAATAAGGAGAAAGAATAATAGTAAAGTTAATCGGCTGAAAACTATTGTTATCATATTCATTTGTCTAAATTATTCAATATTTAATTTGATATATTCATATTGTAGTAGTTTAATGTATATTTAGTTCAGTATTTAATGTAAAATATTTTTTCTATCCTAAAAGTATAAATTCTAAGTTGGACATTTCGTGGTTTATTACAAAAAATAGTTCTTGAAAACTAAATAATAATGTAATAATATTTAAATACATTTTGCATAATAATTGGAATTATACATTACATTATTTATAATTATTCAAATCTTGTAATAAATCCAGTATTTTTTTAAACCTTATACTGCCAAACTGTTTGCTAACCTTTGCATCATAAGGTCTATTTTCGTTTGTATGGCGCTTAAATCTTTATGGTTTTTCACTAATACAGGTGTTAAGCATCGTGTGAAACCATATTCTAACAAGATGGTGGATCCCTTGCTAGAACCTTCCAGGGAGTTTTTGTGGAATCTCAGAATTTCATGCTCCGTGTTATTATTTTCTATTCACTTCACTTATGCATAATAAACTAACTATATTACGTAAAACACCACCAAATTTACACAATATATAGTCAAATAACACAAGATTATGAATAAAATATAAAATCCACTACATGACAGACTAAAATCCCGCCAAAAAAACCAAAGAGTATATTATGTATTACAAAACTGACATTTACTCGGTGTGACAAGTAATCAAGAGTTATAAAAAAGATTGTAAGAAGATTCGTTTGTTGAAGTTTTTATTAGTATAAACGATGTTTAATCTATAAATGTTTAAAATATCCACTGATGTCTAAAATCATCTGAAATCAATTTATTATTGGAAAATTCCAGGAACAAAACTTTTGTCGAACGTCATGGGTTCATCGCAGATTATTGATATCGTAGACAGTGTGACTAAAGAACTTAAAGAGTTTTTGTTGGGAATTTAGTCTGTCATGTAGTAAATTTTATATTTTATTCATAATCTTGTATTATTTGACTATATGTGCTACAAATTTGGCGGTTTTTTTTTCGTAAGTTAGTTTATTGTTCATAAGTGAAGCGAATGAAAAGTAATACCACGAAGCATGAAATTCTGAGATGCTACAAAAACTCCTTGGAAGGTTCTAACAAAGTAGCCACCATCTTGCTGGAACATTGAAATAATCACACGACGTTTGTAATATTATTCTACACGACAATGGCAGTAATAATCTGAAAGATTGGTTGCCAAAAATAAAGTAAAAAGAGAATTTAAAATGAAAAACAAAATATAATTATAAAAATCCGTCTTTGATGTGCTATATAGATTCCTTTGGTCTAGTTACTACAATACTATAGGGTCACAGCGAGCAATATAAACATTTTAATTATTTTTATTTGAGTTCAAAATCGACTTCGATTTAGTTACGGCAAACGTTATTACGTTTCCTTATGCCGTCATATCCATTGTGCGTCATCGTTCTGGACTTCCTTGTGTGTGTATGTGCTTGTGTACTATATATTTCGTTGCGTCTCTGTATGAGATGTCATATTATTTCTATGTGACTATACTATAATTGATGTATTTTTAACGATATTTAACGATGGAATAAAGATCAACTGTCACAAACTTACTATCTTGTGTCCATTCCTGGACAAAAGAACTTGACAACAAGAATCCTGTTGATGTTGTCTATCTAGATTTTGAACGAGCTTTCGATAAGGTTCCTCATCTACATACGTCTTGTAAGAAAATTAGATCACTTCGGAATACGTGGTACACTACTTAGATAGATAGAAAACTATCTTGCAACCAGAACATTCCAGGTGCGAGTTGGTAACTCTCTATCAAATCGAAAGTGTGTCCTGAGTGGTGTGCCGCAGGGATCAGTGCTCGCTCCGAGTCTGTTTAAAAAAAGATTTCATAACTGATCTAATTGAATTAATAGACTCTGAATCTGCTTTCTTCGCTGACGATGGAAAATTATTTGGGAACCCATTAATCAATTCAGGCCAATTGCAAAAAGACCTTAACAGAATACAGTGCTGGATAAAAGACTGGATCATCAACTAAAATACAGCGAAATGCAGTGTCTTGCATCTAGGTACCTCCAACCCTAGACTTACATACTACTTTGAAAATCCTTAGATTCTGTCAAGTTACAAAAAGACTTGGGTGTAATTATATCTGATAATTTAAAATGGGAAGAACACATTAATTCAATAGTCAAGAAAGCTAACTCATTTGTGTATGTAATCCGCAGAGCTTTTCAGTTAATGACTGTGGAGGTCTTTCGAAAAATCTATAAAACCTATATAAGACCACTCCTTGAATATGGCTTCCAGGTATTGAGTCCCTACTTCCAGAAAGATATAAACCTACTAGAAAGTGTTCAAAGGAACGCCACAAAATTACCGCAATCCTTAAGGAAAAAATTATATGCTGACAGATTGAACGCACTGCATCTGACTACCCTCGAAGAAAGACGCCTTCGTGGTGACCTCATAGAAACATACAAAATAGTTACTCATAAATACAACCTGCCATACTTACATAAAATGTATACTTTAAGAGACACAACAAGATCTACAAGAGGAAATCAAACTAAGTCAAACACTTTCACACACAACAATTTCTCACAATTTTCTCAGTAATAGAGTGGTACTAAACTGGAACCGATTGTCTGACGAAATAGTATCTGCTGATTCTATACATGCTTTTAAAAACCGACTCGAGAACTGGCTCCGGTTTAATAAACTCACTTTGATATGTGAACATTTGCAATGACCAAAACCTGACAAAAAATTTCGACACAGTATGATATAGACGTATTAGCAATCATGCTGCTTATCTATTACCTAACTATAAATACAATTAAAAAAAATCCTAATATTAACTTGAATGAGTGCTGGGCGTCCTGTGATGGCCAACTTTTTTATTAGAGGAAAGTAACCAAATATGGAATATCATTTTGTTTTTTACTCATAATTTGCACAAATGTTATAAATAAAAAACTTTTTATAGTAATTATTGTCAATCATATATTTGCATTTTTATATTGATTAGTTATAAGTAAGAAAATTAAAAAAAACTAAATAATTATAATGGTATGTATTTATCGAATAGGTACCCAAATATGGAATACAATAAATATTATTGAAAATTAACCTTAACTTGTATGAAACTCTTTTAAGACTTTGGTATATAATAAGAATAAACACAAAGTATTTGCAAAAATTACAAATCCAGTTGTCTGATTATGGCCCAGCGCAATTCTTATGTGTCCAGAAGCAACACATAAGGAATCTGATTCATGTTTCTCCATGAGTATCATTCGAAACCAGTATTCCACAGAAAATACACTTCTTCTGGGGATCATTTGTCTTTCTAGCATAATCGTAACAAAGTAGACCCTGGCACATGAAAATGTTTTGCAGCTCTTTGATAATCCATTTTTTCTCTTTTACTAATTTTATAGCTCCCTCCATATTCACGGATTTCTATTCTATTTACGTTGTCTTTAAGTTGATGCCTGCCATTCTGATAAAACATGAAAAATGTATAATTAACAAAATCATTAAGTCAGTTGATACATATGACAGCCAATTATAGAATAGTCCATAATTGGATACTGTGATCTGTCCATATTTAAATAAAAAATATAATAAAAACCCAACGGTACGTTGTGTTCTCAGACGGTCACCCATCCAAGTATGACCGTGCCTAACGTCGCCTAACATCGGTGATCAGATAAATCGATCTAGCTAGATCTCATTCATAGAAAACTTTTGTTATCTGAGTTTTCAGGCAATGAAAAAGTATAGCTATACAAAGGTAAATTTCGCCGCCGCTGTCAAAACAAAAATTGTTCATATGGAAATCAGCTTCTTCAAAAATCCATCTAACCCGAGTTCGAATCCGAGTGACAGAAAAGAGGTACCTTTTTGTAATATATTGTATATATTGTTTGTTATTGAATACGTGTAACTACATTTGATTAATAGCTACCCCAAATCATTTTTAGAGCTTCGATGAGTAGGTAAAAAATGGTATATATTAATATTACATCGTTTCAGTGCGTTATCTTAAAAAAAAACCTAACAAAGCGCCGACCTCGTACTTAGTGGGATATGCATGTATGTACATTGATCGATCTATATCCTTAACCAATTCTGTGCCAACTTTAAAAGTTATAGTATATTTTAAGCTATGCTATGATGGTAAAAAAAATAAAAAAATATGACAAGTTACTTAAATTTTGTTTTGAAAAATTTACTTTCGGTTTTGAACATTAAAAAAAGTTTTTTTCAAGTTTTATTTTATTTTCAAAAAGAACAGTTATTCTTCTATATAAATCGCTTCATTTAATATTTTATTGTAAATTTGTTCAGTTCGAAAAACTACTTCCAAAAAATCTGAATTTCAGATGTGACTCCTCTTTAGAAGCCTATAACTTGACAAATAAATGTGATAGAAAAAATTATGCATTCACATTCATACTTACTAGAAGTCGAATTAAGCTGAATAGGAACGAATTACAGAATCTCACCTTTTTTTTGTTGTCCGCTTCACGTGATATGTCCCTACTATCAAAATCAAATATACTTTATTCAGTTTAGGTTATGAGAAGGTGCTTACGACCGTCAAAACTACCATCGGTTCGGAAAAACATCGAGTCATCAAAAAAAAAATCTATCTAGTTTATTAGAAGTTTTATTTCAAAAATTACATACACACAGGGTTTTTTTGAGTGAACGCGAGGGCACGCGGTTGCATGCGCAGGCACGCAGTGTCCAAAGGAAATTCGAAAATAGCGAAAAATTGCCATGAGTTGGTTTTCGTTCTGAAAATTTTAGAACAGTATCTTATTATATGCCGTAACTAGCTGTGCCAGCGACTTTGTCTGCATGGAATCTTATGTAAAAAACAGTGATTAATAAAGTCACCTGAATGTATTAAGTCCATATACTTATGTAATTTTCTCTTGTACTAATGCCGCGTCGTCATTAAAATTAAAATCACTTTTGATATACTGGATCGATGCTAATAAAACTATGACTAAGTTATTCTCGAAGATACGGTTTATGATTTTCTTGTTATGGTTTTATTGTGAATCCAATACTCTAGCAGTATTGCGTGTTCATATAAACAGACAGACAGATATTTATAAATATGATTGAAACGTATTTTAATCCTAGACACCTGTATGATTTTTTATTTTCGGCTGATTGCCTTAAGCGCTCGCCTTAGTAGTCCAGTGAAGCTGTTAAGACCTTGCTAGGTCAATAGCGTAGTCAGTTTGAGAAAAAAAAAATTTTTTTTCACGAAATTATTATTATTATATGTACAAAGTACTAATAATAAATAATAAGGCGTAATTTTTTGCACTTTTTGAGATACTAAAAATTATGAACTTACACTTTACGAAAATTAGCGTGACCCTAAAAAGGATGTGACAAAAATAAACCTGCGTACACATATTTGACTTTGACAAATTTTGAAGGTAAATCACTAAAAATGGATCGAATATTATCGCTTACATATTAATGCTGTACATGCAGTGAAGCAGGGGCCGGCGAGGCGCTAGTCTATATCTATACTAATATTATAAAGAGGTAAAGTTTGTGAGTTTGCGACGTTGTAGGGGTAGGGGGTAATCTCAGGAACTACTGGTTGCGATTTAAAAAAATCTTTCAATGTTTTATAGCTAATTTATCGAGATCGTTATAGGCTATACGTAATCAAGCTAAGACTAACAGGAGCGGAGCACTAATGAATAATGTTTAAAAATCGGGGTTTTTTCCTCTTGAGAGCTTCCGCTGCGTGTTAGCGTTAATCCAAAGTATCTATTCCACGCGAACCAGTCGCGGGTACAGGCTAGTATGAAATAAATTGTAGTTTCCATTCGAGTTAGGTATTATTATGGAGGCAACAATGTAGCTGAACTGCAGAACGGCACCTTTGTTAAAATATAACTGTTACAAACAAAAGTGGATTTACGCGGTAGTAAACTCGGATGTGAAATGTAATGGTATGTCGCGACACCAACTAACACTATTGTGTTGAATGTCGAATATTCTCAATTGTAATACGTATATATTGTATGTTTATTACACGTACCTATAGTCGCAAAAGTTTATACTCAAATTTAGATATCTATGACACACTAGGTAGAGTACCACCTTTCATAGTACATATTGACATACTTCCGGTATAAGCCGCTTTATATCTAGGAAGTAAGAAAGATGGTAGCGATGTAGACTGATATGCGATCATCGTAAGGGTTGTCAAAAAGATTTTTTTTTCCTTATGTTACGGTGAGAATATGATAACAATATAAAGATGATGTCAAAATATCTGGTAAATAAGTAATTAACATTAAACATTGATATTAAAACTAATAATATATATTCTTTATTTTATTTTCACAATCAGTCTTCTTGTAGATTATTATTGCCATTGTCAAGTAGGTATTTACAAGTTCGTTGCGATAATTTCAATAAACGAACAGGTTGGTGGCTGTCTTGTTAGAACTTTCTAGGGAGATCTTGTGGCAAATCAGAATCCATGCTTCGTGTTATTATCTCTCATCTATTTTTAGAACTTTCTAGGGAGATTTAGTGGCAAATCAGAATCTATGCTCCATGGTATTATTTCCCATCTACTTTTAGAACTTTCTAGGGAGCTTTTGTGGCAAATCAGAATCCATGTTCCGTGGTATTATTTCCCATCTACTTCACTTGAGCACAATAACTAAACTATATTATGTAAAACGACATGGATATAACAAAATATAGACAAAACTATTACATAAAATTCTAAGATCCTGCCAAAAACTATAATAGTAATATTAAAAGATGTCTCTTCAAAAAATTTATTACCTTGTAACGAATTTGCTTGTTGCAGAAGTACATATAAGAATACGTTTACTATCTATACCTTCTTCATCTATACATCTGTATTTAAACATATAATAATAATATAAATCTAACGTGTCTGTACTTTATAGATTTTCGTGAAAAAAAAAATGATGTAGGTATCTAAGAACATGTATAAAATAAATTTCAATAATTTTTAGAAATGTCTGTCTGTCTATATGTGAATACACGCATCACTGTTAAAGTACTGGGTTCATAATAAAACCACGCCAAGAATATCATAAAGCATATCTTCGAGAATAACTTAGTTTTTGTTTAATTAAAATCGGTCCTCTCTATCAAAAGTTATAGTAAATTTAATTCGATAAGGCGTAATTACGAGAGAAAAGTAGATAAGTAAATGGACTTTATACATTCAGATGACCCTATTAATCACTGTTTTGTATATAAGTTTCTACGTGGACGAAGGCGCGGGCATAGCTAGTATACAATAAAATTCCAAATAATCCAAAACAAAATCCCTTAATATTTCAAAGTGAAATAAAAAATAACAAAAAGTCATAATTTAAAACATTAAGAGCTCAAACTTTGCTTTGTGAGGATACTTTCACAGTAAGTAAAGAAATATAATAAGCTTTTTTGACCCACCCCGTATATATGTTAGTGAATAAACCCATTAAAGAGGTTCGTGTTTCGGACGTTAGCTTGGATTATGCTGTGCTTATCACTGAATATACTAATTTTATATCAATATATCTTCAAGTAAACTAAATTACTTTTTTGTAAAACTTAACGAGCTTATGTCATTCACTGTACCCACGTAGTTACAAAGGGGTGCATAATAACAAGGCGTTTATTACGCTCTCATCGCTTATGGAATACCAATACTCCAAAGCTTCGTTATTCATGAAAACAACGAAGGAATTTTTAAAAGAGGAAATCTTTTCTTTCGGCTAGATGAAGGAAAAAAGCTAACTGCTCTGTAATCTGAAACTCTGGTTTGTTAAATCCGTTCGATAAAGACCGCATATTTTCAATGATTATGCAACATTGTGACAGTAAGTTCAAACCGCTTTTGTAGTTAGATTTAATGAGGTAAAAATAGGATAAACATCTACTTGTTATCATTCTTCGTTTATTGCTATGTCATGAATAGTATAGAGTAACTAGCTGACCCACGCAACTTCCTCTGCGTGAAATCGGTTACCAACCGGTTCCAGTTGTATTGCCAAACTCCAAAAATCATTAAAATCCTAGAACCCGATTACAGCGACTCCTGCCGTTTCCAATTGTGAAACCGAACAATTCAGGGACTCACTCAAACACATACCAAGTTGGTTTAGTAAATTGACTTATCCCTTTGAGGATGAAATTTCGATGAGGCGGGTGTAGCGCCATTTGTCATTCAGAAACATCAATAATTTTGTTTAGTTTGAAATAAGAACAACTGTTGAATCATTTGGATATTGTTCATACAAAAACAAGCTCTGTTTTGGAGGAGTTTACCCACAAAAACCATGATACGAGATTTTTATATATTAGATATTTACAACAGTACTACGAATGCATTTTATTGTACTGATATTTTTTTGTACATTTTTTTTACGCTATTGGTGGCAAACGAACATGCGGGTCACCTGATGGTAAGTGATCCCCGCCACCCATAGACACCTGCGACACGAGAAGAATCACAGATGCGTTGCCGGCTCTTAAGAAAGGAGTAGGCTCGTTTCTTGAAAGATTATAAACTGTAATAGTCCGAGAACACTGCCGCTGGGAGTTCGTGTATATCTTGTCTACTAACAAATGTTTTGTTATCTTCTTTATTAACTCTAATTA
>JACEII010000053.1:2650513-2747383 GCA_014332785.1 Antheraea mylitta | reverse complement strand
TTGTCTACTAACAAATGTTTTGTTATCTTCTTTATTAACTCTAATTAATTAATTATTTTTAATTAATTATAAAATTTAATTAAATTTCTAAATCTATATTATATAAATACTTTCTCAATCTCACTGAACTAACTATACAGGCTAGTCTGTATTAGATTATTTCGAATATAATGTCTGAGTGCATTTTGTAGTACGCATAATTTTCGGAAACGACTGTCATTCTACTTATATATTAAACACTAAATGTAACAGGAAAAGTAAAAAAATAAATAATAGGATCTTATAATATTTATAGCTGTTATTGAATTTTCGAGAGTGGTAGAATGTCACACTTATTGTACACATTATAAAATTATATCTTGTACTCTGAATTTCCATTAAATACTTTTGTCGCAACAACTGTTTTTGTGACAAAATTAGAAAATTCCCTACATCTGTTAGAATGCAGTAAGATGACTATGACTGGTCACTCATTGTGTACAATCCTTACAATTATTCATTTTGTTTTGTGTTTATAATACTAGATCTGTTGAAGAAATACACAGTTAGTTGTTCGTCTTGAAAATCGAATTTCGATCTTCTTTATCAGCCACTGCGAGAATAAGGAATCCAAAATAGTTAATACTTCAATTCATGTGCGTGTATTGGAAGAATACAAGATTATTTCTAAAGTTTTTTAGTTATTTATTCTCTGACAACGAATTAGAGATTTTATTTTGGTCAAACGATATGTTTGTTTAGTTGCTAATTAATACAATATTTTTAATTATTTCTTACTGTGAATGTAATAATCATTTGTTTACACGATTTTGCAATTCGGCAAGCAAATATTATCTGCTATGAGACACGGAGACGCATATTTATTTCAATAGAAAAGGACCTTAACATAAAGTCATTTTTCATTCAATTGGGGATGAGATATTTAAGATGTTTTTTGTAATTTGCAACATTTTTATTAATAAAAAGCCAAAAGAGATTCATGTTATTTTGAGAGCTGACCGCAGCTATTGACGGGCGAAAAGAAAAACATCGGTGAACCGTTTGGTGGCTAGCAGACTTATGTTTCGGTAACCTAGTTCTGTGTGTATTCGTTTATTATTTGCATATAAACCAGTGAGATTTTAAAGAGATTATTAAAAATCCCAATTAAAATATAGGTATCTTTTAGTTTGTTTAGTAAAACTAATGTTTTTACTTTAATGACTTTTAACTTTAATACTATAATGAATATAAGATCTTCCTCGTCGCAGTTCGATTATTTAGCATTCAAAACCAATGTTTGTGTTGTGATTTTGAGAAACATATTAAGCGTCATTGGATGTCCCTAACACTCTACTATTTCACTAATTTACCACAGTTAATGGTTAATGTTTTTAAAGCGTGTAAATAATATACGATAAAAATTCGGTGTTTCCAAGCGATGATGATTCTTGCGGCTTTACTTACATTAAACATTTGATTTATCTTTTAGGAACAGTAGATTTTTTGCATACAAGGAAACCTGTCCTGTTTTCTACCTTTGAAAAAACGTTTGCAAAGTTTCAAGATAATTAGTATTAATTATTATTATTCTTAAGGCGTGAGAGTGTAACAAAGAAACAAACAAATTAACTCAATTATAATAATATGAGCAAGTATTTTACATACAATTCTGTGATGTTAATTATTGAAGTAATTTTTAGACAACGTGCTTTCGTAACTTACTTATGTCATCGTATTAGATATTTACATAATAATTAAATATTATATAAATAATGAATTTCATTTTAAGCTTCAGACCCAAGCTTCATAAATTTCAGAATGTCCTATAGGGTTATGTTATAATACTTATCTAGTAACGGCCCCGGCAAACTTTACCCAGCTCTGATAATAAAAAAATCTTGTAGGTACCTAGCCCTTCTTTATAAATCACTTTATCAACTGGTGAAAACCGTATAAAGTCTGTTCAGTAGTTATTAGTTTATCGCAAACAGACAGACAGACAATCGTAGCAAAGGTCTTTGTTTTGTAATATGTAGTGATAAGAACTGTAACAATTTCCGTGGAATATTCTTTTTGTAATCTGCCCATTTTTTCAAATTTTCTGATTACATATGAAAATAAGCTACAAGAATGACTATTGCCATATTCCAATTAAAATAATATTATGTTTATTTAACTAGTGGTATAACATTTCAATAGTGCTGAAGTGGGTTAATGAGTGGTAAAAAGGCTATGTAACACAGTTTGTATTGTGTTTGGGTCGTGCGCGCAACAAGTGAGGCGCAAGCGGGGGGAAACGGTCCGCGGGGTGAAGGGAACCGTTCATTGATCAGCCGGAGCCTGTTGCTCTACCTCCCCCAACCTCCACATTACGCCACACAGTCAGGCCGAAGTGATTGACACAAGTCAGAATCTGGTATTGACTGTGCCTAACTTTTTGTCAAATTTAATTATAAGCCTCGTAGGGACGAAAAACTTGTCGCGATTTTTTCATCATTATAATTTTTCATTATCATTGTTTTGTTTTTTTTTTTTTTTTTTTTTTAATATCATACAGAGGCAAACGAACATACGGATCACCTGTTGTTAAGCGATCACCGCCGTCCATAGACACTAGCAACCCCAGAGGAGTTGCAAGTGCACTGCCAGCCTGTGTTTGGGGAATGGAGAGAAAGGGAGAGGGGTTAGAGGAGAGGGGAAGGGAGAGGAAAGGAGAGGGGAGGGGAGATGGGTCGCCGGCGCTCTCACTGACCAAACGAAACGCAACAATGCAAGCACTGTTACTTCAAGTCAGATTTCTGTAAGAGGGTGGTGCTACCCCGGATGAGCCGACCCATTCATGCTGAAACTAATAATAGCTTCAGTGTGGCTCTACCACTTAAAAAAATTAAATAGGCTACATAAGCTATATAGTTTATAAGCTTCTATATTGATATTATGATATTAATAGGGTGCGATATCATCACACCACACGGGAATAGCTAAGCTGCGAAATAACCAACGTTTATTTATAACCATTGGGACACATCGGTCTCCTGCAGCACGAAGCGACAATTACGAGGAATTGGGATTTAATCACCAACGTGGAATCCTAAGACCCACCTGGTACATTGAATCAGATTTGAAGGCACTATTCGTTCAGAATTTAACCATCGGTCATATCTCTTAGGTTAGGTTAGGTTATAATAGGTATTTTAATATTTTTTTTAACTGTACTTGTCTTTGTTCGTTCAGATACCGCCTAAGTTGTACCTTCTTCCTCTTGTTGCTGTGAGTAGCTCCTTATCACATCGTTGTTTCTTATGGTTCAGTGTAAATTGTACCATCTGGTAGTAGCTGTGACATGCTATTTTCACAGCAGTGGAGTAATTTCCCGACAGTGGGTAGGAGCGCCCACTGTCACTTATGGGTAGGGACATGAAAAAAGTATCGATACTTTGTGGTATCGAGTATATTTCTTGTCGATACCGATACTTTTGTACTCGATACTTTGTATCCAATACTTTTACTCAATGAGTACTTTTTGTCAGGTATCGTATCGAAAGAATTACAGAAAAATTTTAAACTCGACCTTACGGTTCATGTTTATGGCAACACCCTCTAGTTCAAAAATATTGAACTTTCTAAAACATTGAGCTCAAAATTGTTACATTCGTTCATAGACGTTGAGTTCATATCCTTTAATTCTTTCATTTCACTAGTTCGTCGTTCTAATAATAATATGATTGTTGAAGTTTAAAAAAATATTATTTTCTAAAGCAGCAAGTCTCGTATCGAAAATCTGAAACCGCTAATCACCAATACGGCTCGATAAACTTTTATTTTTAAGCTATTGTCCGAAGGAGGAATGGGAACTTTAATGTCCCTAAAGTAATTAAAAGTTTCATTTATTGAAATAACATTTCTAATTTGTGCCGTTACAATTATCTTTTTATTATTATTGTATTAAATTTATTTATCAATATTATTTGTTTATTTATGTTATGTTCTACTGAAGCTACTTACTGAATGCCATTGACGTATGCGTATTAGGCCCTATAAAAAGTACTCGAAATTTTAATGAGTACGATCCTTTTTTTCGACGCTACTCATGAGTACATTATCAATACTTTCTATTCGTTACCGTATCGTTAATTAGGCTCCACGAAAAGTACTCGATACTTTGAAGTATCGATACTACTCATGAGTACAGTATCGATACTTTCTATTCGATCTCCTGTCCCTACTTATGGGAACCCGTAGAGCGAAGCACGGGCCACGACCGCTCTTTCTAGAGGAAGCACGAGGGTGCTAGGCACTCTCGGGACGTAGGTCGACCCACTGACTACTTGCGGGCGAATGTGAATGCTCGTGACTTGCGAATGCTCGCGCAATCGAAACCCTGGATCACACTTTCGGGCCGCAGCCGGTGGGGTTTTTAGCCGGTAAAAATGGCATAACCCTTCAGCTGTTGTCCCTGTCCCCAACGATAGCTGGAGGTGTATCCTATGCAGGATTTTCCTCACCTAAAAAAAGGTTATAATAGGTTTAGTTACGTTACTATTTGTTCATACTTCGAGCGGTAGACATCTTTTAGTTTTACAGTTAATATAAGTGAAATTGTATTCTTTTGATATTACAGCATTTTATATTAGAACTGCAGTTTTTTACATCTCTCAGACACACCCCACATTATTAGGGCGCTAAAATATTGATCACCTGTTCTTGTTAGTATTCTTTCAAGACTCTAATTATCATTTATATGTGAAAAATCTTGTTTAAATTAAAGTACGAACACAATGAATTTCATAGAACCGCCGGAACAGATTTTTTTTTCTCGAACTGCTATTGACCTAGCAAGGTCTTAACAGCTTCACCGGACTACTAAGGTGAGCGCTTAAGGCACTCAGCCGATTTTATTTTGGCAACCAGCTCAAGAGTGCACGGCACACCTCGGCTTGGCTGTTGCCTGTTGCATGCAAAACCGCGACCTATCTTAGCTAACCTAGCTAACTATTCATATATGTATGAGTTGTTGAAACGTATATGTGTACCAAGCATACACGCCTCAACAACCCCTCCATATATTCATTCTCGGAAAATTGAGAGTCCTTCAGTTCGATAAGGGAAAAAGTAAACCCTTACACTTACATGTGTAAGCGTGTAGGCGTGCACGTGCGTGGGGGTGATCGTGTAGTGTTGTAGCAGTGATGTACATTTGTGTGTCACCGTATCGCGCAAGCAACGCACTCAAGGGCTCCCTACCGAGGGATCGAACCTAGGCTTGAGCCGCTGCCGTGGGAGGCCTAATCGGGTGATTAAATTGTACCTTCAATGTAGTTCTCTTCAAAAATTTGATAAACAATTACCAACTAAATACAAGGTATCGTTTTCCGGTGTCCGTGTGTACGCGCATCCTAAAAATTCACTCTTCATTTTTCCCAAACGCGCCAAAAGAATTATAACATTAAAAAACCTGTCAAAGAGGAATAGACAACAAAAAAGTACATACAATGTGAAGATCAGATTGAGTAACTGTAATATCAAGATTTTTTGTGGTCGAAGAATTACGAATGTATGGATCAGATATACTTGTATATAAATAATGTTATCTAGAACATTACATAAAATAGCTTACCAGGTTTTGAAATATCCGGTGGCGATGAGGTGTGTACTCTCAAAGCTGTATATATGGAGTGAGGTGTGTGGAGCGAAGTATTCTGATTTGTGACAACTTCATTGTAATCGTCATCTCATTGTCGTAGGCGAATAATCAACGCCGTTGTTTAACAAATTGGAATAAAGGAATCTTAAAAAAGCAAAATATAAGGCTTTAGTCATTTCTAATAGATCTGTACATTTACAATTATTACCAGGTTAGCACAGTAAAAAAAGTCGAGGTAGGCATGAGGACTCCCAGCAGAAGTGATAACTTAAAACAATGGAATTATTCTGTACTCTTTAGAATAAATACCCGATTAGGCCTCCCACGGCAGTGGCTCAAGCCTAGGTTCGATCCCTCGGTAGGGAGCCCTTGAGTGCGTTGCTTGCGCGATACGGTGACACACAAATATACATCACTGCTACAACACTACACGATCACCCCCACACACGTGCACGCCTACACGCTTACACATGAAAGTGGAAGGGTTTACTTTTTTCCCTCATCGAACTGAACAACTCTTAATTTTCCGATAATAAATATATGGAGGAGTTGTTGAGGCGTGTATGCTTGGGACACATATACGTTTCAACAACTCATAAATATATGAATAGTTAGCTAGGTTAGCTAAGATAGGTCGCAATTTTGCATGCAACAGGTAACAGCCAAGCCGAGGTGTGCCGTGCACCCTTGAGCTGGTTGCCAAAATTAAATCGGCTGAGTACCTTAAGCGCTCGCCTTAGTAGTCCGGTGAAGCTGTTAAGACCTTGCTGGGTCAATAGCGTAGACATTTCGAAAAGAAAAACTTTAGAATAAAAAAAAATAGTTACAGTGTGAATTATTTATAATTTGTATATTGAACTTATTATCATTAGCTGGTTTTCTCATCCTTTGGTACTTTGAACAATAGTTATATACAGTTTATGAATTAATGAAATATATTATGAACTACACAATCTCAATCTATACTAATACTAGCTACTGCCCGCGATCTCGTTCACGTGTAATAATTACTTTCTGCTAACGCTAACACGCAGCGGAAGCTTTCAAGAGGAAAAAGCCCCCGTTTTTTAAACATTTTTCATTGGTGCTTCACTCCTATTGGTCTTAGCGTGATGATATATAGCCTATAATTCGATAAATGACTTATATAACGCTGAAATATTTTTTTAAATCAGACCAGCAAATCCTGAGATTACCCCCCACAACGTCACAAACTTTACCTCTTTATAATTTTAGTTTAGATTATAAAGAGGTAAAGTTTGTGAGTTTGTAACGTTGTAGGGAGTAATCTCAGGAACCATTGGCCCAATTTGACAAATTCATTCAGTGTTAGAGAGCTCATTTATCAATGAAGGCTATAGGCTATATATCATCACGCTAAGACCAATAGGAGTGGGAACACCAATCAAGAGTGTTTCTTAATCGGGGTTTTATTCCTTTTGAGAGCTTCCGCTGCGTGTTAGTTTGTTAAGCAATGTTTGTTGGTAATATTACTAACAATAAGTAATTATATAATAACTGAGCCATAGCAACGCGTGACCGAGTCGCTAGTACAAAATATAAATACGTCGTTAGTCTGTAGCAAGCCGATCAAGCGTAATACGGTCGGTCACGCTTACTAGCATGTCATGACGAGAAACCATAAATTTATCTCCTGCTAGAAAAAATCACCCAACGCGAATAATGAAATTTTCACATCAAAAATAAATAAATCTAAAGGATAATAATACACCCGTTAGCATCTATATATAATATTAGTGTACATTATCATCGATAAACGTGCTTGTATTAATTTTGCACTATATATTTTTTTATTTATTACTATTTATTACCAGACAGTTTTTAAATATTTTACAATTATATTTAATTACAACTATAATTAATAAAACTAACATATTACAGTCCTCGTCAATCTCTTTGACCGCTCTGAATATAACCACAAGTTCGGGGCAACTCATAAAGTAATCAGCAATTTAATATTAAGCAAAGTTGAAATATTCTTATAGGAATCTAATAGTGACAATTATTTATCCATAAGTTGTCTCGATTTATAGATGATATGTAGCCCACGACCTTTCTCTATAAATGGGCCATATAACACTGAAAGAATTTTTCAAATCGGACCAGTAGTTCCTGAGATTACCCCCTACAACGTCATAAACTTTACCTCTTTATAATATTAGTATAGATTTCATATTTTGATTTTTGTACATGTAAGTAGAATATATGCATTTACATGTGTAGCTAGCGTTTCACTAACAACCCTAGATGTCGAGGATATGGGAGGGATGGTACGTGTAATTGAAGCGGACGAGAAAGTAATTAGTGAGTGGGATTTGTCATATCACGTTGGAAGGAAAATTCGTCAAGTGAAATAAGACATATACCGAATTAGACTTGGGTAACAAATGTTTTACGTAATATTTTGTAACGTGTTTTCATACTTTTGTTACGTTAAATCCTGATCATTTTACTTTATTTCAAACTAGCCTCTGCCCGCGACTTCTTTGCGTGGAATAGACTCTTTGGGCTAACTAGAATGCACCGGAAAATCTCTATAGAGGAAACAAAACCCTAACCGTCTTGGGTTTTTTTTTTTTTTTATCCAAGCACGACATATTGCCTGCACTATGCCTGATGTTAAGCATAGTACAATCCAAAAACATCGGCAACCACCGAGAGACAGATTATCCATCGCCGGTCGCCGCTGTCATGCCGGCCATAATGACGAAAGTCACCCGGTACTGGATATGCACAGGCTGATCCCGAAACGCGACGCGCAGAAGCGAGTCACTATGACGGGCTTTTTCGCTATATGCATGGTGGTTGCGACCCAGTCGGGCTGTAAAACCCTACCACCCCGCTTTCGCCATTGCCTCGTTCGTTATTCAGCAGGGTGCACCACGTGCAGGTGAGGTTGGCTTGGGTGTCTCAAGTCTTAAGATGTTACTCGACACCCCTTACACCCCAAAAGTGATGATATATAGCCTATAACCATTCTCGATAAATAAGCTATATAACATTTAAAGTTTGTTTCAAATCGGACCAGTAGTTCCTGAGATTACCCCCTACAACGTCACAACGTCACAAACTCAAAAAGTCACAAACTTTACCTCTTTATAATATTAGTATAGTTAACTTTCTATAAATCTTTCTGAATTTTAATTATATTCAAATATTATGAAGCTCAAGAAAATTAGTTTCTATATTTTTTTTTTATTTGTTTAAACACTCTAATATCCGGACTTGATATATTGCTTTGGAAAATTCTGTTGGAGTTTTCTATGGATTCGGTCAAAAGGAAACAGATAGTATTTAGGCTTTCCGTTTCGACGGATAAGACACGCGATTTTTGGCCCTGGAAAAAGCGGGAATATTAATTAATTAATAAAAATAAATAAAACGTACCACTTAATTTGTATACATGATATTTAGTATCTATATGTTTTGTTTTTATTACATTGTGTAATGTATAGAATAAGTTATTACGATAAAATTACCGCCAATATAAAATCGGCTGAGTGCCTTAAGCGCTCGCCTTAGTAGTCCGGTGAAGCTGTTAAGACCTTGCTGGGTCAATAGCGTAGTCATTGCGAAAAAAAGCGTCCTTTGATGTTGTTCATCGAACCTAGATGTAATTTTTTTACGTTTAAAAGTATTGTTCTCATTTTTTAAAAGTTTTAGAACAAACTTTAACTAAGGTTCTCTGTGTTGTTTATTAGTATTTGTTTTGATATTATTATTTTATCCTAAATGTGACCATGAACTAACAAGGGATTGAAAGATGTTAAACTTTAAACAGTTACCGTTGTATATATAGATGATATAAATGATACCATTTAAAAATCCACAATTGTATAAATCTAGACTTTGGACCAGGCTACGCTGGATACAATATTAATTTTGTACGTAAAATATAGCTCATTACTCGTTACTCGTTACATTACTCGTTCATAATGTAGCTTTAGTTTTCTATAAGTTAAGTTTTTTTTTAAATGTATTACAACAAATTGATCCATTACAACCTGATAATAGTAAAGATAACAACATTAATTGACTAGTCTTTTTAATAAAATTCATATATGAATATTCGCTGAAATGTCATTAATTTGATTACTAGCTATTTAATTGTCTTATTAATAGACAGTAATAACGGTCGATCGACGTAATTTTATATTACCGTGGTAATTGGCTTTCAGGTAGACTAGATATTTCAAATGCTCTAGATAATAATATCCCTCCCGAATTTTTGATTTATGACATCGGAGTAACAGGTCCGAGAGATTTAGTACGCTATTATTTCTCAATGTAATTTTCAATTCTCATAGGTATTCTCTCAATAATATTTTTTTTATATAACACATTTTTACATAGTATAAAATGAAGTAGCTTCCGCTGTCTGTTCCCTTAGATTTTTTAAACTATTCTACTGATTTGAATACAGTTTCATCAGACATACATACATACATATTATAGCATAGAAAAGTAGAAAAATTCAAAGATTAGTAATGTGATGTCGTAACAAACATGTTTTTGTGCGCTCAAATCGCAAAAGCTAGCTAAACGTTACAAGATAGATCAAATTAATGTGCTACGGAATTGTGTATCTTAAAAAGATTTATAAAAAATTTCCCTATAGTATATATTTGTTTTTTTTTTCGATCTGACTACGCTATTGTCCTAGCAAGGTCTTAACAGCTTCACCGGACTACAGGGGAATGAGAGGTACACTTCCTGTGAACGCTAGTAACATTAGCCCCTCACTTATTTCAGCAATTGTACAAAATAGGAATGTCTTCTCGACATCACTCTACAAAACATAACTGCATAGATCTGCTAGACAATTTTTTTTTCCTCGATCTGACTACGCTATTGTCCTAGCAAGGTCTTAACAGCTTCACCGGACTACTAAGGCGAGCGCTTGTGGCACTCAGCCGATTTTATTTTGGCAACTAGCTCAAGGGTGCACGGCACACCTCGCCTTGGGCTGTTGCCTGATACATGCAATTCACAACCTATCTGAGCTAACTTAAGCTAAGCTAAATATTCATACTTATATGAGTTATTGAAACATATATGTACCAAGCATACATAGCTCGACAACTCTTATATGTATTTTGTGTCGGATAATTTTTCTAAACTATTTCAGTTCGATAAGGGAAAAAATAAATAAAACCATTCCACTTTTATGTGAAAGCATGTGTGCGTGCACGTGTGTGGAAGTGATATGTGTAATGTTGTCGCAGTGATGTAAGATTTTGTGTCACTGTATCACGCGAGCAGCGTACTCAAGGGCTCCCCGCCGAGGGAACGGACCTACGTATATATTTGTCTCTAAAGGATAACCCACAGTAACCATTTTTATCTTTTTACTAAAATAATTCCTTATCCAATACATTACATACGTTGTACACGTCATGTAAATCAAAACTGCCTTTAACAGTATTTCCTGACAATGGACGTTTGTCTACATTGCACCCGTGCGAAGCTGTGGTGGGTCGCTGGTTTTAATAATAAAGGAAATATACTTCTACATAATTTACCAAAAAAAGTAAGCATTATTATAACCAATCTGATGAAAATATGTAATCTAACAAATAATAATTAAATTTTGTTAATAATCTGAACAAAAATATTATTCATAAATTGAAATTGTTTGCAAAATATCTGTATGTAATGGAACGTTTTTGAATGATGAGATCGAATTGAACGAATGCTATTTAGGAGTTGCTTGCATAAAAAAATTTAATGAGATGTTTAGCTAGGGACCGCTGTTGTAATAAAGTATTTTAAACATAACTTCAACAAGATTAAAAATTTTAGGCACTGGTTAGCAAAACTCGTGTTATACCTGTGTTTATTTTTGTTTTTATAATAAGACCGTACGTGTCTGAAAATAATACATCCCACGTCTTCACCCTTTGTTTACATGGTATGAGAATCATTAGTTGTGACAGCTTTACAAAGGTTTCTACCCCGAATTATATCATATACTACCTTCTGCCCGCGACTTGGTTCGCGTGGACTAGTTACTTTAAAAGAAAAACAAAAACGATTTTGAAACATTCTTCATCGCTGCTCCGCTCCTATTAGTTCTAGCGTGATGATATATAACCTATAGACTTCCTCAATGAATAAGCTATAGTACACTGAAAGAATTTTTCCAATGGGACCAGTAGTTTCTGCTTTTGCCTCCTACGTCACAAACTCACAAACTTTACCTCTTCATAATATTAGTATAGATAAATAGGCCCACCATCAAGCGACCGAAGACAAATTTCTATTCTGGATTCGAATTCGAAGTGAATAGAAATAAAAACACAAGGAAGAAATCTTCATCTCGCTATTGTTCTTGAAGTCGTCGTTAAAACTCCTCGAGTTTCATTATGAATGGTCACTCTTAGGAAGTCGAATCACATCAAAAATTCTCAATTCACTTTAGGCCTTGTGAAGGCGTTTATGAACGTCAAGGCTACCACCGGTACGGAAAACAACCCAGTTATCGAGAAGAACCGGCAAGAAACTCGATCTGGGTTATCTTTTCATTATTAATAACAACATATGTTATAGTTATAAATATACACAATAATATTACAAAAAAGTTAAATACGTATTGAGTACGTGTTTTAAAAAGGTTACGTATTAAATCCACCGCGGTCGCTGAATGTTCGCCATCTTGCTCTTTTGTCTCGTTTTGGTTAAGTTAGGTTAGACTTGCGAAAAAGGATAACGCGAACTTGCCTCGTGCGAGCGCAGTGCATTTAATACGAAACCTTTTTAAAGCAAGTACTCAATACGTATTTAGCCTTTTTGTAATAAAACCGATATAGTTACATTCGTTTTTGGTGTATGTACAAAGAGAGGCGTAATTTCTGGACGTCACCATTTTTCACATATTCATGCACGTTATATATTAAGACCCGCTTGACAATGCAATTGAACGTACTTAAAGGGAATATAATGTTTATTACTGAGTCTGCGTCTGAAATAAGTGTAGTGGTTATGTTTCCGAATTTTCAAACCTTGTCGTTCCAAGCGATGTTAGAACTCGTTAAAACAGTACCCGTGTCGTTCCGGTTGTCGGACAGAGGTAAATTTGATTTACTCTGATGCGTGATCCAACGAAATTAACCAGTGGTCCACTGAACAATATACCTCATAGTAACGAAACCTACCAAATATTATAAGTATACATGAGAGGGGTCCCTTTATTGAACAAATAAGTTGTAAATTGGTAAATAATACCCGAGTGTTATTAGACAAATATTGAAGCCCTTTCTGGAGGATAAACGAAACGGAATCTATTATATGGATAACATAAATTGTTTAGTAAATGATTAAGACATATTCTCAGTTATTTGGTGGACATTAGGTTGGATGGGCGTCATTTTTGTTAACTATATGATACTAATTTGTAGGGGGTAGAGCAACGCTGAGCCTATAACTGGTTCCAATACGAATGGATCGGCTTGCCCAGGGTAGTAACACACTCTTACAGAAAACCGACGCAAAGTTCAACGCTCTTCCTTCTCGCTTATCCCTCCTCCTTTCCCATTCTCCCTTTCATTCTAATATAGGCTAGCAACGCACTTGCAACTCCTCTGATGTTGCTGGTGTCTATGGACGGTGGTGATCACTTAACATCAGATGACTTACCTATTCGTTGGCCTCCTATAATATAAAAATAAAACTCTCGGCTTCGCTAACTTTAATATAAATTTGACCTGTCTTTCGGTAATAGTATATTAATTCCAGATACAAAGACTAAAGTATATACACCAGTTATGGACATTATTGTATTGAGATATCGAATTTATATACTTTTTTTAAAGAATACACATTCAATTATTTAATTATTTATGGTTATATATGAAAAAAGTAATATTGCTTCTATGAAATAATTTAATGATTACATTATCTGTAAACACAAATTTCAAAGGGAAATACTCATAGCATGGGCACGTGTTCCGGATTGGACACCTAGTAGTGGAGATCAGGAGTAAGAACAGTTACTGGAAAGAAATACAAATACAATGTAAAACTCTAGTGCTATTTTTGTTTTTAATTTTGAAAAAAGTTCGAATCTTTCGATGTACTACTAATTAGATGTTTTCGGTTGATAGAACCCGTTTTATAAAAATCTATGTAATATATAGAATTTATTTAGATTATGATATTTACGAAATCCATTAGATCCTCCTTATTATTTTAATATAATTTGACCATTTAAAAATATATATAGTTATTTATTACAATACAAATAATAGAACTTACAAACGGTAGATAAAGTACATGAGGTTTTTGTTTATTTATAAAGGAAAGTTTTATTTTATTCATGTGTAGTTTTCGTTTTAATAATAAAAAGAAAAAGTACAATATACATATATATTGAAGATTAATAAAAATACCCATACATATGTACATACATACATAAATAATCATTTCATTTTTACTATTTTCATTATTGTAACATAGTAATAAGTCTAGTTACGTTATTATAATAATGTGAACTTAGATAAGGTCTCTTTCTTTTGTTAGAGGATTTCCTTGTTACCCAGTAAAAAAAAAAAATACAAATAATAAAATGTAAACCATGGTTAACAGGTTTTATGTATCTAATATTAAAATGTACTTAACACAATATTTTGCGTTACCAAGTATTATCAGTACATTAAAAATAATTAAGCCAAATGAGTTATTATTATTTAATCCAATCACTTATTTGCATTACTCGTAAAATACGTCCATAACTCTATTAATGATAACTTTTTTATAATACGTCCTTCGCAAGGCTGAATAAAAAGCGGCTTATACTCCATAAACTGGGCTGAAGTCCTTTCGAACACGTTGAGTGGCCGCTGAGTAATACTCGAAAAAACGGAACACAAAACAGTGGAATTATAAAAGCTTTTCGCTCAGATAAAATGAAAACCTTTTAAAATTGTTTACGTGCGATATTAACATTATTTAAACTAATGAAATTACTGTATCAAAATACCAAACGGCTCTATGTTTAAAAAGAAAAAATAGGCGAAGGTCGTAGGAACAATCGTCCAAAAATTTATTACAGTATATATAAGGGATTAAAATCAATTAAGCTTTCAAATACATTTATTATGCTTTTTTATTTTTGGGTTTTTAATGTTTTCTATAGAATCCACCCATATAAACTTTTTTCTAGTAAAAACAAATACACTGTATTTCATGAAATTGTTTTTTTTTTTAACATCCTAATCGCTAAACTACTAGGTACATTCTTTTTCTTCATTTTACAATTTATTTATTAGGAAATATTTTATACGCTACTTTTTGTTCCTTTTTTTATATCAAAGGAGGCAAACGAATAAGTGGGTCACTTGATATTAAGTGACACCACCGTTTATAGACACTAGCAACACCAGGGGAGTCGCAAGTGCATTGCCAGCCTGTGTATGGGAGAGAGGAAGGCAAAAGGGAGAGGAGAGAAGGGAGATGGGCATCCGGCGCTCTCAATTACCGAACGAAAGGCAACAATGCAAGCACTGTTACTTCACGTCAGTTTTTTGTTACAGGGTGCTACTACCCCAGGCGATCCGACACAGTTATGATGAAATCAGTATAAAATATTAGTTAGAAACGCTAACCAATATCGAAGTAGTAAAGAGTGCATACCAATTATAACCACATGTGGTACGACAGTGCCGTATAATCCAAGATTAAAGCAGACGAAACCTAGGGGCATAACTAGTTTAGTAATAAAACGCAATAGACAAACTTCATAAATAAAGCTTATATTTTCTTAAATATCCTAAGGTATATTCAAACCAAAGGCTCTTAATAAATTCTGAAGGACTTGAATCTAACTAATGCCATCGAATTTCTGGCACACGTCACAAATCGGTTTCATGTTTATATTAAAATTTTGTTAATTGTGCTTGTATGTCTGTCTGTACATTTGGTAGATGAATATACGAGTGGCGACCCTAGCACGTCCGCACGTAGGCATGTTATAGCCCTAATACTCGTAAGGGCTTTTACGTGAAGATAGCTTAAGGAAGTATAGACGTAGGTAATAGTAAACATAGACCGCAGAAACAAAATAATATCAGTAAGTGCTTAAACGAATATAAGTTATTGAATATTGCTGTTTAGTGGAATAATTTATCGGATTAATTTTTTAGATTATGTTTTATCTAATTTGCTTTGTATTATACATTTTTATTATGCCTGCAATTGCAACTTTTATACATTGAAATAATAGTCTATTATTCTTACTTTATTCTTAGAGCCACGCTGAAGTTATTATTGGCTTCAGCATGAATGAGTTCGCTCGACCAGGGCGGTACCACCCTCTCACAAAAAACCGACGTAAAGTAACAGTGCTTGCATTGTTGCGTTTCGTTCGATCAGTGAGAGCTCCGGAGGCCTACCTCTCCTCACCTTCCCTCTCTCCTCTTCCCTCCCTCCCTCCTCCAAGTCAGGCTGGCAACGCACTTGCGACTCCCTTAGTGTTGCAAGTGTCTATGGACGGTGGTGATCAATTTTTTTTTTTTCGAACTGATTACGCTATTGACCTAGCAAGGTCTTAACAGCTTCACCGGACTACAAAATCAAATAACATCAGGTGACACTTCGTTTGCCTACTATGATATAAAAATAAAACATTCATTTTCTCTATATTATATTTTACAATTTCTATTGGTATTTTATTTGTTACGTACTTTGATTTGCACTGGGTTCCAGCCGAAAATCAGCGTTGAGTGTTTCTTATGACTTTTGACTGTTAGTGTTTTATTTCTGTATAAAGATTTACATGTTATTTATAACTTTTACTAAGTTTCAGCGGTTGACCAGCAATAGAGGCAGATGCTACAAGTATTTTTTTTGTAGCACAGTAAAGTGACTGCACTGTACCTGATGGTGAGCATAGTACAATCCAAAAACAATGGCGACCACCGAGAGACACGCCGTCCCTCGGCGGACGCCGTTGTCATGCCGGCCTGCGTAAATGTCTCGTCACGTTACGCTTGAAGGACCCCATGTTATAGGCAGGAGGGAACACACTAGCCGGGAGATTGTTCCACAGCTTCACGGTACGGCAAAGATAAGAAGTATAAAAGGTATTCATAAAAGGTTATATTTGTGTAAAGACTGTGATATCTGTAGGCCATTTTATTGTACCTACTACTTCCTTGTAAAATAGTATTAAAATCATATATTACATAAATTGTGACACTATAAGACTTGAAATAGGAATCTAGTGCAGCTATCAGATTGCATAAGTATTTGTTAAAAGGCAATGAGACAGGCGTACATGCATGAGACATGTATTATATATCTACCAGCATTGTTTTGTTCCACTATAAAAGCGGAACGCTATGATGGCTGTTTTGACATTTGTCCATAAATTAATAACTTGTTTTTGAAGGAATAAGTTTTGCTGTTCTTTATTGTCTATCTTTATTAGAACCAAAAATTCATTTAGTAGACTGATTTCTACATTATGCATATGTATAAATATATACTATAATTTTTCTATAAGTATTACTATATTTAACTATATAATAACATTCCGCGAACAAATCTTTTCACGTTTTTACTAACTAATAACTCAGCGTTTATTTATATTTATTGAAATTCGAAAATATATATTTATATCCTACTAGTGGGCGCCCAGTGGTCGACATTCGACCATAGTTAATTGATTTTTTAACCTTTGAACTTTATTAGAGTTGATTTGTTAAAGGGTTATACTTCTATAATCAAAGGTTTTTGTCATGGCTACTCAGTTATTTGCCCTTTGCCATGATCTTTATTATATAATCATTAAAAAAAATCTATGTGTAAATGAAAATTGAAATTAATTATAAATTTGAAATAAAAATCACGTGGTAAAGCTCAAATTTTAACCAAACCAACATAACTTTACGAAAATAAAGAAATGTATCGCAACCCATGACACAATTTTTAATTAATTTTACGCGACACCATGCGGTGGTATTTCTGGGTGATACTGAATTAAATGTACTCTGTTCATTATGAGAAATACTGATATGCCCAGTATCATCGTTTGGAAAAGTAGTGGATGCACAATACAATCAAATCCAAGACAAAGACGTTTTTAATACTACCATTAGCTTTTGAAAATAAATTCTTTGTTGTTGATACATGAGGTTGAACTGCAACATTGCAACCGCGAAGGTCTAAGTCATGGAATACTTTTATGAACAAAATTCTTATTTTGATTATACAAAGTATTATTTAGCTCATTTTTTATTAAATCATCATTTGAAGAGAGTTCACTATAAAAAATAATAAACATTACAATAATAGTTATATTTTATAATATCATTGTTGAATGTAGGATGAAAAATGGCAATTAGAACGTAAGAGATAAAAAAAATACATATAGTCGAACATAACAACCTCCTTCACAACCTTTTTTGAAGTTCGTAATTATTGACGGCTGTCAAAATGTCATTGCGTGTATATGTTGTATAAAATTAAAGTAGTAGTGTGAGTAGTGCATATTTTAATTAATTTAATGTACTTCTAATGTATTTTATGTAAAATAAACAGCTTTCTGCACTTCTCCGCCTTTAACTATGCCAAATTTCAAGTTCACCCGTTCACGGGAAATAGATTAAAAAGGGGTACAAAGATTTTGCTTCACGTATTAATAGATAGATATATGATTATATATACATATAGATTCGCTGGGCAGAAAAACTACCACCTCCGGCAAACTTGCGTGAATGCTTAATTCAGAGAGAAAGAAACAATTATATTTTTGTAAAAAAAAATGACTTTTCATTTCTCTATTGTAATGTCTCAAAACAGACATTATAGCGTGCCGCAATAGTTTATACTGATAAAAGTGGAATCTTTCTGTGAGATTGGAGTACTGTTGTCTTTGTTGCGACTATTTGAAATACCTGCTCTAGTATGGTTGTAACTTAAACATATTCTTCCGGAGGCGTGATTCAGTACTGTAATAGCGGTCACCAATTTTCAGAGGACTGAATTTCAGCTATGCCTATACAAAAATTCCCCGTTGGTCAATATCTATCACCTAAGGATAACCCACAGTAATCGTTTATATATTTTAGTTAATATTGAATAATATAAAGCTATTTGCGAAGTAATTTTGACCACTATAGTGTTTATTTCCATCTATTTAGAGTAGGTTATTATTTGAATGAATGTCTTGGTAAAAAGTTATTTATGTGACAACATTTGCGAAGCCAGTTAAACTCTGAAGGACGTGTAAAATATATCTAAATTGTTTAGATATTATGCATACATTAGTATACTGTACCCATGTGAATTCGGGGCAGATCACTAATGCTAATATTTTTATGTATGTTAAATGACAATGTGATTCAAGATGGTAAACATCCTAGATCTACAGAGTGTGATTGGCTCTCCAGGCTAGCTTAGAAAATGCTATACGAAACAGAAATCGTGTCATCACGTTTATTTTCATTCACCGAATGCTCTGGCTTCTTTGCAAGGTTTCGAACCGACGTAAATCGAAGCGGTTTTCAAACATGTCAGGCACTGAGCTATTATCACTTCGTTCGTTCATTGAAGGGTTGATAGCTTAGTTCATAACGTGCTCGGACACCGCGTCGATTGAATCTTATAGTCAGGTGAAGCTGTTAAGACCTTGTTGGGTCAATAGCGTAGACATTTCGAAAAAAAAAAAAAAAAATGGAATCTTATGAACTGAATCGGAACTATCGGTGAAAGTTTTTTACTGTAGGGGGTAGGGCCACGCTGAAGCTATTGTTGATTTCAGGAAAAATGTCTCAGCTCGTCCGGGGTAGTACCACCCTCTACAGAAAACCGACGTGAAGTAACAGTGCTTGCATTGTTGCCTTTCGTTCGGTCAGTGAAAGCGCCGGACGCTCATCTCCCTTTCCTTCTCCTCTCCCCCTTCCCTTTCCCTGAATCCTTCCATAGGCTGGCAACGCACTTGCGATTCCTCTGGTGTTGCAGTTGTCTATGAATGGTGGTGATAACTTAACATCTGATGATCCACCTGTTCCTTTATCTCCTATGACATAAAAAAAGGAAAACATCGTAATGAAACCATAACATGGTGGTAAGGCTTTTTCTAAGCTCGCCTAGCTAGCTTCCACCCAAACAAAGAGTCCGGCGAAGCTGTTAAGGCCTTGCTAGGTCAACAGCGTAGTCAGTTTGAGGAAAAGTACCACCCTCCAGTTGAAAATCTGTCACCAAGAATCTGTTGGTGAGTTTTTCAGATGCACTTGAGACCCAGTCCCCTATATCCCCTCTACATCCCCCCTATAGCCCCCATATATATTTAATATCAGCTGAGATTGTGTTAACACGCTGAAAATCCAAAAAGTATAAATACAAAGAAAGAGGTAAATTAAACAGCTAGTTATATTCTCGGATTTACTGTAGAAAACCTCGCGTTCATTAATATCGTGTACCTTAATTATCAGGGCCGTCATTGTAATATAATATTTGCGATCCCAGGGTTAATATCAACCCCCGCGTGTCATTATCCGGGGAATATAAGATTATTATTAATGACTCGCGGCTTACAGTACAATGTATGGTATTTATCTTTTCGCAAACGTTATGATAGAATTCTTAATTGTGAAAATTAATCAGAGTAAATCGAAAAATCAATGAGTTTGTCAACACTGCGATTTCAGATTGCCAAACTTACTATTTTCCCAAGGGTTTGACTTGGTAGTCTACTCAGAGTTAGAAGCACAGTTTATATCCATACATATAATGAGATTTTAGTGAAATTTTTTTTGCAGGTGTCTTTTTTATACTAATTGCTTTGTTCTGCAGACTCTTGTTCCGCACCTTTTTTGCTTTCGCTTTATTTTTTTTATTGTCTGCGTGAAAATGCAGGTGTCTTGGAATAAGTAATAATCATTTCAATCATTTTTAAAAATGTCTGTCTGTCTGTTTGTTTGGACACAAATCACTAGTAAAGTGCCCCGTTCATGATAAAATCTCGAAAAAATCATAAGACCTATATCCGAGTAACATTTGATCTTGATTTCATTAAAATTGGTTCACTCTATCAAACGTTATTGTAATTTTAATGAAGACGCGAATTAAGTACGAGAGAAAAGTAGATAAGTAAATGCACTTAACACTCGGATGACTTTATTAATCACTGTTTTTGATGTGAAACTGTAGTTGGGGGGTAAACCTGATCGTTGGCGTGGCGACGCAAAACACGAACTTTGCACTATTAGCGAAATACTCAAAGACATTTGCGACCCTATCTGTATAAACACAAGATTCAAACTGTTTTGTCTGCCACTCGTTCTACTAGTATGAAGCAGCACGCGCCAACGACCTAGTTCCCTTTGATAGAAGCCGCTAAAAACACCGCGCCTAGTTGAATTTTGTATTTAATAAAAAATAATATTTATATTATAAAATAAATAAACAATCATAATTTTAGGGAACAAATTTGTTTTACCGGCCACTCGTTATATTAGTGTTACTCGGCACGTGCCACCAACCTAGCCTTTGACAAATGCCGCCAAAGATACCACGTCTGCCCCTTGTTGAATTTTTGTATTCTGTATTTAATAAAAAATAATATTGATGTAATAAAATAAATATACACTCATAATTTTATGGAACAAATTTGTAATGCTTTATCTTTTCTTTATACCATAGGTGATATCTGTCGTAATCTATTATTTTATGCATATAACTTATACAAAACAATTTCGGTGTTTCACATCTGCCAAGCGTCCCGTGACGTCTCAATTTTGTTACATAAGGTTCCACGCAGACGAAGTCACGGTCACAGCTATTATGAAATAAAATTTTTATGCCCAAAATCAAAAATGACGAAGTAAAAGTTAAGAGAAGCGAGATTTAATAACTGAATAAAGAAAAATTTAATATTTTATTTTCACTTACCAACTAAATTTCTTCCATTTTTCTTGAATGAATTTATAATAGTGTCGCAAATTTTGATACTTAACGCAAACTTGTCCGGTTGAAGTGTACTATCGTTGCGAAGTTTGCTCGAATCTCAAGTTGACCGCAACTTAGAATTAAGTATACGTTTGATAGAACGACCCGTGTTAGTTATTAAGCGTATCTCACGCTGACAGCAGCCAAGTTACTTTAAAAAACATTAAGTTAAATAAACTACAAGATCACATCAAAAATTAGTTAAAAAATTATAAATATAAAATTAGATATAATTTGAACTATAGTTTCATTGAATACTAGCGTTCCACCCTGGTTTCAAATAAGTGTGAAGCACTAATGTGGTTTCATGTGTTTCAATAATTTAGATCCATTTGCTCTTTTGATATTTACACTTCATTAAGTCATAAAAACTACGTAAAAATCTCCGCATAACTTCTTTTTTGTTGCGTAATTTGAAATCTGTGGTAATTTCTAAGATATATTGTAAAACTGAGTTTTGATCTTCATTAAATATTCAATATAACCAAAGTATTTAATTGAGTAAGGATTATTTCTATATTTATTTACATAGCGATGTAGATATGCAACTGTTTTTAAATAATATGGAATATATAGAAATTATTAGGTAGTGTAACTTATTAGGGGATTACACGAATATAGATTACAAATAGAAGTTGGTAAAACATTGATTTATCATTTATTCTAACGTCAACTTTGGATTCCTCTGTTATAATGGTCAAGTTTATCATTCTATTTTTGGTTATTGTTATTTAAAAATAATCTATATTTATATTATAGATCTGAAGAGCTTGATTGCTTGAACGCGCTAAACTCAGGAACTCAGGTCCGATTTGAAAAATTCTTTCAGTTTTACATAACTCGTTTATTGAGGAAGGCTATATATCATTACGCTAAGACCAATAGGAGCGGAGCACCAATGAAGAATATTTCAAAATAGCGGTTTCTTTTTTCCTTTTCAGAGCTTCCGCTGCGTGTTAACCTTAGCCCAAAGTAACTATTCCACGCGGATGAAGTCGTAGGGAAAAGTTAGTTTTTTACAAATATCAATTTCTAAAATGCCTTTTGTGTTCTAACGCGTTCGTTGTAGCTTTATTGAAGTAAGATACATTTTAGGATTTGTCCTTCAATTACGTATATCGCGACAGCATAACGGTTGTAGAAATAATTGAGTATCGGATTCAAAATGGCAAATTAAATGATAGATCAGCCCTCGCAAAGTAAAGATTTTCTATTAATAAGTCTGTATTATACGAATCTATATTTACAGTTTCCCTTTTTGTTTCTGTTACCACCGTTTACTTAGAGTTTCTAAAGATGCTCAAAAACTTTACCTTCGTGCAATAATAACGTAGATATTCATAAGCATGTAAGTAAGCAGTTATACCCAATCAAATATGTTCCCAAATATAGATGCAATAACAATAATATAAGTACAGACGAGATTAAAACAAAATAATGATAGAGTTTTGTCTGAGTATACAAAATCGTTGACAATAAACCTTGAGACAATAATATCTGTTATTTAAACAGAAATTCAAATTTTAAATAACAAATGTATATTAATATGAATAGTGTTATAATATGGTAATAAAACTTGAGGTTTTGTGATGAATATTAAATCCTAAGGAAGATCGAATATTGTTATAATTTAAGCCTGCGGATTTATTACAGATCGCTCTTTTATTAATAACTTAACGAATACAATACTTGTTTTAAACTTATTTTTCGGTAACATATTTGAAGTGGATCTTCTCATGGAAGAACTTTTGTAATTCTGATCTGCAACCTGTGACAAAAGATTAACAATGTGTCGGGTAAATTGTTGAAAATACAGGTTCTCCGTTCACCGGAGTTAGCATCGTCGGACGCGGTCAATGTTTGGATGGGTTACCGCCTGAAGATGTGATGTTGGCTTTTTGTTGTATTTTTTAATAAAAATATTTACCTGTAATACAAATGTTTCACTTCTACCTTGTGCCTTTACGACATACTCTGTTTTTTTTTTTTTGTTATAAATTCGAAGGGATTCTTATAGTGTTTTAGAAATGAAAATTGGTCGTCTACGTTGTTTTAGTACACTAATTACTTTCTTCTATTGTCTTAATAATATAATTAAGGATAAAAATTAAGAATTCTGCTAGAATTTTTGCTCTTAAGGTAGATGTTAAGAAATCGTGCCAAAAAAATTTCGAATTTCTGATATATAATGGCCAGGAAAACGTTCTTTGTGAAGTTTTGTTTTTTGACTGACAAAACGTTGGATGAAAATTTCCTCCACATTGCTTTGGCAGAAAAGTTAGATTGTGTGAAATTTAAAATATTATATGCATATTTTTTTATGTATCGTTTTAACAATAGTTTTAATAGAGTTTTTGGCGGGATGTTGGAACGGTATGTAGTGGATTTTATATTTTGTTCATAATCTTGTGTTATTTGGCTCTATATTTGTAATACTAGTGGTGTTTTACATAGCATAGTTTGGTTATTGTGCACGAGTGAAGGGAATGGTAAATATTACCACCGAACGTGGATTCTCACTTGCCAGAAAAAACTCTCTGAAACGTTCTAAGAAGCGGGACACCATTTTGTTAGTTCATTAAAATCATCGCAAGTAACTTGTTGTACCATTGTCTGCCCGCAGTAATAATTTACTAGATTGATTGCCAAAAATAAAATAATAAAAAAAATTAAACGACTTACTATAATATAAATTATTTATCTAAAAATCACAAGTATAGAGTACATTGATTTGAGAAAGATTTTATCAGTAATCGTAAACGAAGCACTGTAATGAGCATTTCGAACAGCTCACACAATATTTAGTATTCCATTCATGTGCGTATTCGGAAGCACACGTAACGGAACTAATTTTAATGAAAATTTGAATAATGTTCTTTCTCGTTCTGTCACGTAACCTAATAATATGTGTTTCCAGCAACAAGATGATAAGCTCTACGGTATGTGGCTTTAAAATGAGAAGACTATACTTGAGTAGTCGATATGTGAGTTTTCTAATGGTGGTCGAGCCACGCTGAAGCTATTATTGGTTTCGACATGAATGAGTCGGTATGTAGTCCGGGGTAGCTCTTAAGACCTTGCTAGGTCAATACCATAGTCAGTTCGAGAAAAAAAAATGGGTCGGCTCGCCCGGTAGTACCACCTTCTCACAGAAAACCGACTTGAAGTTATAATACTTGCATAGTTGCGTTTCGTTCGGTCAGTAAGAGCGCCGGAGACCAACCTCCCCTCCCCTCTCCTCTCCTCTTCCTCCCTTCCCCTTTCCCCCAATACCCTGGTGCTGCTAATGTCTATGGATAGCGGTGATCACTTACCAGGTGACCCACCTGTTATGATATAAAAAAAATGTGATTATTTCCACCCGGAATTGTGTGGCCGCTGCCGCGTTTCCCTGCTACAAAAAACGTTTCATTTTATTTGTGCGGCATGAAAAAGTTAAACCTGAAAAAAAAGGGAGCCAAATATTAGTAATTAAACCAACAAAAAACTATTAAATCTGATGGAAGTGTAATGTCCACTTAATGCAAATTAAAATCGTCATTAATGCAATACGTAAATTATTTTGTTTTCTAATCATCAGTTCAGTAATTATAGTGTGCAAACATATCCAACAAACTCATATAAACACATAATATTAGTTAGAATACATTTATAAATATAGTAAAATAAGCAGTTGAAAATGATCATTACAAAAATGTAGGTTCTTATGTTTTATCCGATAATGCGTTGGCGGTACTAAGATATATAAAATAATGATGTATCTTAGCCTTCCTCATTAACGTTTTATGTATCGAAACCTAAATAAATTCACATCAAGTAGGGTCAGTGCCGTACCTCAGAGATCGAGACGTCTGGGGCAAATAAGACGTACCTAGCCGCAGTCGACAGGCCAGCCTACAAGTTTAGGTATTTCTACTTCAGACAATCGTGTTGTGGCAACTCTTCAAACTAGATTAAGTTTTTTTTTTGCGTATTTTTCTATATTTTATTTACTTTATAACAAATAGTTAATTATAATATTTCCTCCGTTATTTAAGTTCCGACTTAGCTGATAGATGGCACTACAGATATTGAATTACATTGAAACTAGATGGCAGCACGGTTTCACGCCCGTTTATTCATAATTAATTCTATTGTATGAATTTTATTATTATTTAATTTTTTTTTTACAAAAATGTTTGATTGATTTCTTTATAAACTATTTATTGACAAAATTACACATATTTAAAAACCGGATGGTATAGAACGTGACGCCATATTACCGTAACGGACATCCGTTGCATTGTCGTCCAGTTATGCCCTAGTTGCGCCTAAAGAAGTTTTACTCCAAAAAATTGTATTATATACACTTAACACATATCATTTCTGTATGGTAATATTTGTTCACTCAGTAGTCATATTCGACCTTACTGGAAATAAATACGATACGTGTGTCCTTAATTTTTATATACGCATTCATACAACATATAATACATCTGATTAAGTATTAAAGTAAATGTATATAATTAAATATGTAACTTCTTATAACTTAATACAATAACTTGTTGCTTTGAGTTTGTTGATAAACTATTTACTGTTTACCCAACCTCCGTCACGACCTCGCAGCAAAACACGATGTTAAGATTTGTAAAGCCTCTTGACGACCCTTGTGGGTGAAGTTTGGGGAAGGCTAAAAAGTTATTTTCAAGTTTGCCGACTAAATATTCTGATTAATATTAGATTGGAGTTTTACCGACCGTATTTTATTTATTGAAACGAGTGATGACACATTTATTATTTTTCGAAGTGAATACTTTTAGGCGCGATGCGCGGTTTCCTTTTGACAGGAGTTAAATTATAGGTGATATATAGGATATAAATATTAAGGCGGTAAATTTTTTTTTCTTGGAACCAGTTAAAAAAATTGGAACAAAAATTTTTTTTCCTGTGTAATTCTTATGGGAAATTGGAAAGTGTGATGCGGACAACCATAATATCGATATTAAGGGCTGTTTGTTTGGAAGGCCTATTTTGACATTTAACAAAACTGTTGAGACTGATTCCGAAAAAAAAAACTAATTTTTTAAAACGTCCTAATAGATATATAGGAGATATATATATATATATATATATATATATATATATATATATATTTAGAGTTTCTCGTCACTGATGACCTCGACATGCTCGTAATATTGCAATTACGTCAGACTACCGACGCGTAATAAAGCGGCCTGTGTACATGTAATGTTGATATGTTGTAGCTCATTATATATTTGTTTAATTAGTAAACTGTATACAGAATATATGTAATTATTAATTAGAGTGTCAATAGATGCAAACACTAGACTAATGTTAATAACTTTAATATACTAATTACATTTAATTTAATAATTCAAAGGAGAGCAAAGTTATGTCATTGTTTTGAGTTTTGTTTATTTTATTTATATACTTGCTTCTGCTTGCGATTTCGTCCGAGTGGAATAATGACTTTGGGCTAACTAACACGCAGCGGAAGCTCTGCAAAGGAAAAAAATACCGATTTTGAAACATTCTTCAATGATGCTCCGCTCCTATTGGTCACAGCCTAATGATACATAGTCTATAAGCCTTTCTCGATAAATGAGCTATTTCCATGCTAATTTTCATCCCCTATGTCCTATTTTTATTTTAAGGGTAAAACTTTTACAAACATTGAATGTAATATTTATTTATATTGAATCAACAGCCTAAAAAATAAGTTCCAAGCTATTAGCTCTGAAAATGACGATACTTCCATACAACTTTTCACCGTTCTTTCAACCCCTTACAACCCTTTATTGGCGTTAAAAAGTTTGATTAAGTAGTTTTGGCGTGAAAGCGTGACAGACAAACAGACAAAGTTACTTTCGTATTTATAATATTAGTGGGGATTAGATATAAGATAGTGAATTACAAACAATTAAAATATTACAATAATTGTTAATAAAATTGCAAATATATATACAAAAAGTATGTATTTGAATTTGGTATCATTTAGTATCGTTAAATATATATTTGTATGAAACCTACTAATTTCTGTAGTTAATAACTGTATTGTATTGTAGATGATATGATTTTCGGTTGGCACCGACTCCCAATATATCTCTAGGTAGCGAAAATATTCATGTATTTAATTTGGTTAATTTAATAATATATTTATTTTTACTCTTCAGTGCTTTATAAGTTTTTGATATCGAAGTCAGTGTAATTTTTTTTGTAAAAACTTTTTATTTTTCCATTTTTAGTGTATATAAATATATTTTATATGATTTAATTAATTATAAAATAAGTAAGGTTTAGTGGTTTTAGGAATCTTAATCTATTAATCATTCCGCTACGCTTACGCTCTTACTTTGATCATACCTGCGGTCTTTTTGATAACAGTTGTATTTTATGTGAAGTGGACAACAAATAAAGGCGAAGAACTGAAATTCGTTCATAGTGATGGTAATTAGACTTCTAGTAGCTAGGCTAGCTAGTAGACTACCTATATATAAGCGGCTACCTGTATACCTGTAATGTTTATAATAATACCGAGAGGTCTTAACATAACCAAAAGAATAAAGAACAATATAAAATGGCGTACCACCATACTTCTAGATATTGTTCGAGTAAATGACCTTGATTTAATTTGATATAGAAGTAATTGTTCTTCAGAAGTTCATAACTTGACAAACAAACATGATATTACACCGTACTAGATCCAACTGATCAAATTAGGTTGACTGTGAACGAATTTCAGAACCTCATCTTTCCTAATGTCCGCTTTATGGGAATTGCCTCAACAGTCATAACCCCACATGTAATTCCTCGTCAAAACGAGTCATATGTACCCAAACACAAGATAGCTGCTGTAAGCCGTTGAGAAGTTCCATTCCAATTTTTCCATTTTCATGATCAAATCAGGATTGATTAAATGATATTCTTATCACTACAACAGGTTGTTTCAAGTTTTCATTAAAATTAGCTTATGGGGAAGTTCATTTATTCATATAAGCTTTATTCATCCCTTTATTTTCAACACTTATGGTTGGATTTTTTTTAAATTTGAAGAACACCATTCCCAGTTATCAAATTTAATTAAAATTAAAATTATTGAAATCGGTTTCAAGTACACGAAAATACGTAGACACGAACTGGGTGAAACTCAAATAAACGATATTTCACCCCCTTAGGGGTTGAATATTTTGTTCAAATTTATATGGGACCATTTTAGAGTATAGCTGAATCAAACAAAAAAAATATTAAAATCGGTTCACAATTGACGGAGATTAACATACATTAAAAAAAATACATACAACCGAACATAGAACCTCCTCCTTTTTCGAAGTCGGTTAAAAAGGTAAAGTTTGTGAGTTTGTAAGTTTGTGACGTTGTGATGTTGTGACGTTGTAGGGGGTAATCTCAGGAACTACTGGTCCGATTTAAATAATTCTTTCAGTGTTATATAGCTCATTCATCGAGAATGATTATAGGCTACATAACATCACGCTAAGACCAATAGGAGCGGAGCAGAGATGAAAAATGTTTCAAAATCGGGATGTTTTTCTATTTGAGAACTGTTACGTGTTAGTGTTAGTGTTAGTGTATCTAAGCCACGCGAACGAAGTCGCGGGCAGAGGCTAATATCCAATAAACAAGGAGACATGATATTTAAAAGACATATAATCCTAAAATATAAGATAGATTAAAACTAAATGCTGCCGAGCAAGTATGAGTGTATGTCTATGTTGTGAAATATGTATGTGTGGGTTTTAAATGTAGCATTGATAGTAGCGTCCTACACCATTAAAAAAAAACTAATTTTAACCAAAGTATGTAAAATCCCATATGCAAATACAATTTTCACGAAACTGATACTGTAAAAACAGCCTTGACAGGTGGTTGGGCCACGCTGAAGCTATAACTGGTTTCAGCATGAATGGGTCGGCTCGCCTAGGGTACTACTACCCTTTCACAGGAAACCGGCTTGAAGTAACAGTACTTACATTATTGCTTTTCGTTCGGTCAGTGACAGAGCCAGAGGGCCAACCTCTCCTTTCCCCTTCCCCTCCATCACAGGTTGGCAACGCACATGCGACTCCTCTGGTGTTGCTGGTGTCTGTGGACGGAGGTGATCATTTAACATCAGGTGACCCACCTGTTCGTTAACCTCCTATGATATAAAAAGGCTATTTGTTAATATGTACTTAGTAGTTGATTCCCGTGATTTGTCAAGGGAAATACGTGATTTTCCTAAATTAATTTCTTTATTTTAACCTTTTTATGATCACTTAACTCCTACAGCCCCATTATCTCTATAAATAATCTGTGTTAAATTTTATTGTTATTGTTTACGACCTACGTACAAAAGTAAAGCGTAGCTTAGTTAAATACTCTGAAAATAGTCCTCAATTAGCTAATAAAAGCCTCGTCAGACTCATTTCAGTCGTTTTGGAGGTTAAAACGGTCTAACAATAGACTCTTCAATTCTATTTTTGTGTATAGATTCACCTTAGTTAGTGATTAATTATTATGTTATAGTCGTTTCTATATAAGATATTAAAATAATGTTATATATTTTTACAGATCATTTAAAGGTCAAAGGCTTATTTAAAATCAATCTATGATTCTTCAAAGCAATTACTGTAGAAATTTTAGATTTGAAAGTTCGCCGCGTGACGGTGCGTAGGCCGAAGGTGGATTATCTACCAAATAGGAATCGTGCATTACAGAGAAACATCGAACTATGAATGTCTATGACAGATGGGTAACATGACGTACGGTTTTTTTTTTTTCGAAATGACTACGCTATTGACCCAGCAAGGTCTTAACAGTTTCACCGGACTACTAAGGCGAGCGCTTAAAGCACTCAGCCGATTAAAATGACGCACGGGTTAAACGCGTAGGTGACTAGGAACACAACAGTCGTATTCTTAAGGATTTTGTCAAAACTCATGTATTGTCATGTGATTTGTCATTTTATCAAATATTAAGATCTGTATAATATAAGTTACGAATATTTTATAAATTTGAGAACATAGCATGTTTTAATTAATTAATTATTCCAAATTAAAAACAATTATAATCGTTAACAACGACATAGTTTAGAACAACACACCCGTTATATTGACCCTGAACAAAGGTCCCGGCTGAATGTTGTACCTTGAAAACGTCACCGGTCGTTATGACTATCGGTTTTTACGACTAAATGTGAGTAGTCCCTTCGATGTCGGTATAACATATTTTGACTATAATCGGCTGAGTGCCTTAAGCGCTCGCCTTAGTAGTTCGGTGAAGCTGTTAAGACCTTGTTAGGTCAATAGCATAGTCAGTTCGAAAAAAAAAAAACATATTTTAACTGTAATTACTTTGAAGTACCCAATTTTTGTTTTAATACGTCGGAGAGAAGACCGAGATAGTCGGCTAAGTTCGATTTCGTATAGCGTTCTCTTTATCTAACGTAATCATTGCACTGTATCATAGAGAGAACGCTTTAGAAAACCGGTTCAAAATGATTTCAGCTGGACGTCTCTCTCTTTTTGCCGACGTGACAAATCAAAAGACGGGTACAATTAGTAATCTATACTAATATTATAAAGAGGTAAAGCTTGTGAGTTTGTGACGTTGTAGGGGGTAATCTCAGGAACTACTGGTCCGATTTGAATAATTCTTTCAGTGTTATATAGGTCATTGATCGAGAATGGTTATAGTCACGCTAAAACCAATAGGAGCGGAGCACAGATGAAAAATATTTCGAAATCGGGTGTTTTCTCCTTTTGAGAACTGCTGCGTGTTAGTGTTAGTATATATATTCAACGCGAATGAAGGCAGAGGCTAGCCTAGATATAAAGGCTAAAACATATAACTTTAAAGTAGTATGTACTCGTATATACGTGAAGAGTGAGAAAGAAACACTTTGTATAAAATGTTGATATAAATGAAAGATTTAGGCATGAATAATATATTTTGATAACCGGAATGTGTAGAATATTTTGGTAAAACATCATTTCAGAGGCGTGTGAGTGCTTACTTTAATAACCGTGCTTGAATGGAGGTGTTATTCAGACCCAACTGGAAGCACTCCAACCCTTGTCACATGGACATGGGATGTATTTTTACGACAAGAAGCGTGTTATATATAACTCTGATGATCTCGTTATCTCGGATATTGACGTTCAAACGTCAAGGTGGGAATATTAAAAGGCGGTATTTTATCGGAAGTTTGTCATATATTCCCTACAAACTGATCCAGCCACGCGTTGTTGTGGCTCAGTTATTACGTGTCGAATTAAAAAATATATATTTATAATTAAAATGTGGCTCCATCATGAGATATCTATAACAAGTCGGTTTTACAGTTTTCTGTCAACAAAATAGTTTAAAGCGCCATCTGTCCGATATTGATGAAACTTGCAATTAATAACAATAATTAACATTGACAGTAATTTATTTGTAATTAAAAAATATTGAGGGCATTACTCGAAACATAAATTACCTATCTCTTAAGTTGGACCAAATTATACATGAAGGTAACCAACCTTTCATGAAAATCTTTTACCACTGGGTTTTTATATATTTGTTTCGTCCAATTTCTTTATCAACATCGCTTTCGTTTTTCTGTTCATACATTCCAGTTTTTTTACGGTTTCTAAATTGTATCTGAAATGCTACAATTTGAGTTTTATCACGAAATATGAGGTTTCGAAAAGTGCTTAGAACACAACGTGTTTCATAGGCAGATCAGAAGTTTGTTATTGTGCCTAAAAAATAATTTTGTAAATAAAACGTTGCTTGTATTCGAGGCGAACTTCACGATTTTACCTACATAGCCTGCTTCACACGTGATTATAATTTAAATAACGCTTTAATTTTATACCGAACAATATATTCGAGCTATATTTACAGTAAAAAAGGAATTCTCTACTAGACTCTACGCTTTAACCCGAACCTAGTAGAAAATAAGAAAAATTTAGTGCAAAGAGAGCGAGAAATTTTACCTAATTTCTAAATTACTTCAACAAATATTTACGTGAAATTGAGTGTGTCGTTTTCTTTTCTCTCATAACTCTATTCACACTAGCTGTTTTACACGCAACTGATATTTAAAGTATACTTGTATTCTATACCAAACAATATTTTTATTAAACTAAATAATTATTCATGGAAGGGCATAATTCCATTCAGATGATCTTTTATATACACGACTGTAATTTAAATATATTTATCTATACATATAATAAGTCTGTACTTTTTAGATCTTTGTAAAGAAAAAATGTTGTAATAAGTAATAGAATACATATATACCATATGTATATAATATGTACAGTTTCTTTGAACACGCATCATTGCTAAAGTATTTTGTTCACGATAAAATCTTACCAAAAAAAAATCATAAAGCATATCCTTGAGTAACATTTAGTCTTAGGGTGAAATCTCATCGTAATCTGATCGTACTCAGTCTTACCTCACACTTAAATTCAAAATTTAAATTTATAGTTGCAAGCTTAGCATTCACTCAGCTTGTGCTGGGCAAGGTTTAAGTCATCCAATTCGATGACTTACGAAAAACTTGGGTATTATGCAAATAAAAAAAAATGTCAAAATAGAAACATAACTGTGGCATTGTTGTACTTTTTAAATTATCCGTGTTGTTCGATTGTCATTGGTGCAATCTTTAAAAGTTAAAATGTCGGATAATAGTTTATTGTTTGGTTTACATCCTGTTGAGTGTTGACTTGTTTCTTTAGATTTCTTCCGGTGAAGCTGTTAAGACCTTGCTGGGTCAATAGCGTAGTAAGTTCAAAAAAAAATCTTTAGATTTTTCGATAGTTTTAACGGACCCTCTTTCTCATACGAATTTTAGTTCCTTACTCCTTTAGTTTCATTTAGTTCCTTTAAAATCGGGTGACTGTATCAAAAATCATTGCAATTTTAATAAAGCGACTTAAGCACAAGGGAAAAGTAGATAAGTAATTGGACTTAATACTTTCAGATGTTTTTATTAGTCACTGTTTTTTTCATTACATTTCACGTGGACAGAGTCGCGGGCATAGCTAGTTTGTATAATAACCAAACAATATTTTCTTGAAACTGAGCACGTCATCTTCCTTCAAGTTTCTTAACTGAACTTAAATTGATTCAAAGTATGACTTAATTTCAGAGCTGTTTTCACTTTTTACGTTCATATAAAAGTTATCTCTACAAATCGTTTGAAACTGCGTTCAAATACGGCTGATCTAATCAAAAGTTTTACCGCCAAGTTACAACTATTGTTATCTTTACGAGCGAATGAACTACAGAGCTTACTTACCACTTGACTGAGACATAAAAGAAAGTTCTTTGCGTGCCTTTTTGCTAAGATAAACAAAAGTCTATTTCCTCGTCGGAAAAACTCACTGTAAGAATATATACTAGAAACAATAATGTGTTGAGTAAGTCATTTTGTAGCAACATTAGTGTTTTGAGTACATCATTTTACTTGAGATAAACAATGTATGTATAGTAAGAACTGAAATTATATATTGCACCATTTACTACTCCTGGATAAAAGCGTACGATTGCTGATATTTCTTTCCTTTTAAAAATTGCCCAAAACAATATCGATTGTCCAGATATCCTCTCAAAAATTTCTTTAAGGGCTTCGTCTACTGTTCCTCGTCATAGCTCGTTGATATATATATTTTTTCTAAATGACTACGCTATTGACCCAACAAGGTCTTAACAGCTTCACCGGACTACTAAGGCGAGCGCTTAAGGCACTCAGCCGATTTTATTTTGGCAACCAGCTCAAGGGCGCACGGCACACCTCGGCTTGGCTGTTGCCTGTTGCATGCAAAATCGCGACCTATCTTATAACGTATACGTGTACCAAGCATACACGCCTCAACAACTCCTCCATATATTTATTCTTGGAAAATTGAGACTTTTTCAGTTCGATAAGGGGAAAAAAAATAAAACCTACTGCAATAGAAGGCATTTTGAGCAATTTATTACATGTGGCCTTGTAAATCACTGAATAAGTTCCAGAATTGGGTATCTTAACTTTGCCCTTTCAGTATATCACGTCATATTATAAAACAAAGTTATCTGGCACGTCTGCTTCTTCGCGATAAGATCAAAAACTACTGAACCAATTTTCACGCGGTTTTTAGCTAGTAGATATAGTGTTTCATCAGAAAGGTTTAGGTATATGATTTATCATTTTTTTTAATTACCAGGGCGGGATAACATCCGCCGGGCATGTTAGTTATTCTACAATAATTTATCTAAAACTAGTTTTTGTTTTCGATGTTTCTCACGTTAATAATGTAAATTTGACCATTCCTTTGGAAATGTATGGTTTTTTTTTAGAAAAGTTGTTCTATGTAGCCCTGTAGCCCTGATATAGAGACACATTGTTGTATGTAAATTTTCATTACGATTGGATGAATGCGATGTGAAAGCGTAACATTACAAAGTTCTACAACTTTAATCAAAACTGTAAATGAAAGGGATAAAAAATGGATCTGTGTTATTTAAACTCTTAATTACACCATAAATGACAAATACTCCTCATTAATACATTGGAGCACATGTGAAGCTGGAGCGGTGCGCTAATATACATTAAATTGTTCTTCGAATGGGAAATAAAAATTTGTTATAATTATCTTATGTTTCGAAGTATCAAACAGGTATGCGGTATATCTGATGTGAGTCAGTTTAGTCATATGAGTTTATTACTAATTTCAATATGACTGCAGTTCTGAGATCCCTTATTAACACACAGCAGCATTATCGCTTTCAAGTAGATATTTATTGGCATACGGGGATCGAACTTTTCTGCCACGAAGACTTTAATCACTTAAAAGTCCTGTTTTAAATTATTACCTAATGATTAATATTCTAAGCTTTATCTATTATGTGAGCGATTTAATTTTTTTACTAAAATCATACTCCCTTCAGTTACGAGTCTGAAAAGATTGGCTTCCCCTATACTCCCCTACATTCTATTGTTCCTCATATTGATCAGTGAGCAACTCGAGTCACGAACAATGCGCTACTTTCTCTCGAACAAACACAACGCTAACTAATCTATGGACCTCCGAGTAGGTAAACACAGGCGGCGGGTCAGCTCGACCCGGATTGCTAACAAATTCAAAACTTTTGACACGGGCTGCTCTGATGCCAGTCAAATCAACAAGGAATTTCCTTTATTACCGGCCAATGTTTTAGTTTGTGATAAGGACCAGAAAATTTGAAATAATTCCTTTTTTGCAAAACTCTTTTATGTGTTTATAATAATTATTTTTATCAAACGGATTAAGTAGTAGGAATGTGTAGCCGAGTTGCTCGCGACTACTGCCGTCTTGCATGATGAATACAGTGATTCTTTTTTAGTTTGTTGCGTTTTAGGATATGACTGACTAGGATAAGACCTAACGGTCAAAAGGCTTCTATACTAATATTCTAAAGTTAAAGAGTTTATTTGATTGAACGCGCTAATCTCTGGAACTACTCAACCAATTTGAAAATTTATTTCAGTGTTAGATAGCTCATTCATCGAGGAAAATTATAACATATATATCATTATATTAATTCCAATAGGAGTGAAGCACCAATAAAGAATGTTTCAAAATCGGGTTTCTTTAGCATTTAGCATCCAAAAAAAAATACCCCGGGACACCCAATAGATAGGAAATATGTAAGTTAATAAAGTAAAACACTTTATAATTAAAACGTGTCAAGTATATTATAGCTGGATGTAAATAGTATGTGTGTGTGAATATCGTTCGAATCGAATCGAACTTTAATATTCGATTCGAAATTCGAATTATTCACACACCCCTAGTAAATAGTACACAGTTCACACATAAAAGTAACGAAGTGTATAGCATAAGAGCACACATAACACATAAGAAAGTCGAGACCAGTGGCGTACCCAAAGATAGTATAAAGACATAAGAGAGCGTCATGCCGTTTGACGTGACGGTATACGGGTTGATTTTACTGCCAAGGCACGCTAATAAATATTTCACATCAAAATGTGAAGAAAGTAAATGTGGGTTAATTTTTTATCGAATGATGTCACGGACGTGACCACTTTTGGTACAGTAAACATCCGGTGTTATTTCCGGACGCAACGAAATTAAACGTGTTTCCTTATTTAAATTTTTCCCTATTGTTTCCTATCCCGGTATAAAATAACTGGTTCTAATATACAGTCAAAATAACTGAACATAATTATGGTCGCGACCGGTGCGCAGTTGTAATTAGAAAAGGTGTGTTGTAATTAATTGTATTTAAATTAATTACAAAATCTACCAGAATACGTTTTACGTGTAATTTTACCAGCAACTTTATTATTTTGCCTTTTACTTTGCATTATGTAATTAGTTTACTTATTTATATTAATTTGCGAAAATCGTTGAAACTATAAATATTAAAGTTAGAATAATAAATGAACTTTGGAATTAGAAGAAAGTATTAACTATGTATTACAGGTATTTTTTCAGGACATTGTCAGAAGTGTACTCTTTAGGGGATGAAAATTAGTATTAATTACATTATTATTGGACATAATGTTTATCTTGGGAGATTTATTCTGTTTTAGAGTCACTCCAACAGTAGTCTGGTTATTTCATCACCAAACATTACGCTAAAGAAGAATGTTTAATTGTATTGTTGCATTCTATGACCATTATTTTTAACAATATTTTTCTCCTAAGTGGTAGAGCCACGCTGAAGCTATTATTGGTTTCAGCATGAATGGGTCGGTTCGTCCGGGGTAGCACCACCCTTTCACAGAAAACCGACGTGAAGTAACAGTGCTTGCATTGTTGCGTTTCGTTTGGTTAGTGAAAGCGCCAGAGACCCATCTCCCGTCCCCTCCCCTCTCCTCTCCCTTCCCCTCTCCCTTTCTCTCCATTCCCTTAAACACAGGCTGGCACCGCACTTGCCGACTCTTCTGGGGTTGCTATTGTCTATGAACGGCGGTAATCGCTTAACAACAGGTGACACGCATGTTAGTTTGCCTCCTTTGATATAAAAAAAAAACATAATTAAGTACTTATAGTGTTTCTTGATTGGTGTAGAATAATAGGCATATCGTCTATAAAGATTAAAAAAACCACATTTTTTTTAAATACGCGAGCGAATTCGAGATCAAAGGGATAGCGTTCCAATAAATATGATACATAAAGATGAGAATAAAACAGTTCAGTATATTTGTTTTCTTTGGTGATTGATGACCAAAATTTTTTAAATTAATTTTTTTTTAAATATTTTTTTATGATTTTAATTTAATTTTTAATAGCGCAGACGAGCTTCATTTTTATCAGTATTATTCCTGGGAAAAAAGATGCCATACATCGTGTTCTTTATGTCTACAGTTTACAATATTTGTATAATATTCGATACACTTAGAGAGGAATACAGATAATAATGTATATGTATTAGCACGTAAACTACTGGACGACCAGTATATATGAGTTTCACTGTTCGGCCAAAGACCTACTTCCGAGGGAAGGTATGCCTAATCCCCGCGTCAACACACGACGTATTATAAATTTTCCAACACAAAAAACTGATATTGGTATCTACTATAAGAATATTTAGAACTAGCTGTGCCCGTGATTTCGTCCACGTGGAATCTTATGTAATAAACAGTGATTAATAAAGTGATCTGAATGTATTAAGTCCATTTACTTATCTACTCTTGTCTCATACTTTCGCCACGTCGTTATTAAAATTACAATATTTTTTGATAGAATAGGCCTATTTTAATGAAACAAAAACTAAGTTCTTCTCGAAGATATACTCTATGATTTTCTTGGTATTATTTTATTGTGAACCCAGTACTTTAATAGTGATGCGTGTTCATGCAAACAGACAGACAAATAGACACACAGACAGACATTTCTATAAATGGTTGAAATGTATTTATCCCAAGCCGCCTGCAACAATTTTTTCACGAAAATCGAAAAATTACATTCTTATTATATGTTAAATATAAAATTTGTAAACATACGCAAAAAACCGTACGACTTATTGTTATACGATTTATTAAAATTCCATATTCCAAATATTCCAACATATAACAAAGATGTTTCGACTTCAGAGAACGCGTGATAAAAACGATTTTTAATTAATTAAAACATTTAATTAGAGACTCGCTGAACGAGTTGGCAATCGTGAAAATTAATCGAGCGGTATGTTTCATTCAATGTAAATTATTTCTCTGATCTCGGCCTGCGGCTACGAATAGAATTTCGTTTTTGACGTTTCTTTGTTTACATATGAACAAACGTGCCGTACGTCGATTTAAATATGTTTTTACGCATTTTTAAAGATATTAAAAATTGCCTACGATATAAAAAATTAAAAAATCGAAGCACTCATAAGTCAACAGTAAACTCATAACTTAAAACAATGAATTAACTGTGTTCTCTTTTGATTTTTTAATTAAATTACAGCATAGACTATTTAAATTTCATAATTTGTATATTGAAATTATTAACAGTAGTCTGGTTTTTACATCTCTTTTAACTCTGAACAATAATTATATATATTTTTACAGTTTCCAAACATATGATGGCCTGCACAATTTCAGTACAATACCAATATTAGACGTACACGTATCGCTAGTCTGAATGTGTTCGGTCATGGTTACTAGCATGTTATGATGAAAGATCATAACTTTATCTCTTACTAAAAGTACCGTTTAAGGCGCCTACAGAAGTTTTCATGTTAAGAAATAGATAATTTTATGTAGATATTTTTCAATGTGGCAATGAGAATTTTATTAAATAGTTACTATAAACAATTTTAGGGATATAATATTATACATAATTAGCTTGAACTATATAAAAAAAACAGTTGACATAAATATGTAAACATTGAATAGCCAGGCATAGAAACGTGCGATATATTCGTGATATTTGGTTTGACAAGACATACGTGGCACGTAGTTTATCGTACCAAGTTACATACAAAACTATGAACAGTTTTTTCTAAGTTAACGCAAGCGTATATTTTGAGGATTATACTTCGAAAAGATAAAGGTCTGGAGGCTTGTGTAATTTGATGAAGATTGACACTAGATTCAGAGAATCTTATGATTACATGCATTTATCAGGTGAAAATTCCTGATTGATAATGGGATTACGTTATAAAATTATTTGGTACTTAATTATTAACGCCACCGCATTGCGCTTGTCGTCCATTGCTGCGGCCTGCTCGTGCTGTCTTTGTTTCGCAAGTTTATTCTAACATAACCTAAACGAGACGGGAAAATTGAGAAAAATAATCTGTTAGGTTAGGTTAGTTAGTTAGTTAGCCTTGCGAGACTTGCTTTGGTGGTTTATCACAAGTTAGGGCCCTGAAGAGTCGGTCAACACCTGCGGGGTCGGGTAAAAGCACTGTAAGAAGAACTCCGAGGGGGCTTAGTCAGTACAAATCTGGCATCCTCGCCTATGCTGCCCGGCTAGGTAGAACTCCAAACGGATTCCCCCACGAGAAAAAAAAGCTTAGCCTTGCGAAACAAAGACGACGCATTGTGATTTTTTTTTCTTTTTCGATCTGACTACGCTCTTGACCCAACAAGCTTCACCCAACAGCTTCACCAGATTACGGGCGTTAATATAATACATAAGTACCGATTATTTTTAACTACTGAAATATTATATAAATGAACGCATTGAATTATTAGATATAAATTGCATATTAAAAAAATATTTTATTGAGATATTGAATTACATTTGACAAGCTATCTATTCGATTTGTAGTTGAAGTCAAATCATTCAATAGATAGGGAGTCTACTGAACGTAGTAAAATTGGCAAGGGGTCTAAGAAACAAGAAAGTTTGAGAAACATCGTAGTAAAGGGTAAGTTGCTATTCCTTGCGTCTTCTAAATTGTGGTTGTTAGAACACCTTGAGGTCGTTTATCATTGAAAGAGAGCTCGAAGTTTTCGCTTAATATAAGCCTAAAGTTTTATATCTGGGTATTCGAACTTCGTTCTGTATATCTTTTATTTCAATGTAAAAGGTTATCTTACAGCTAATAAATGTACAAAATATATCTAGAGGAAATAACATCAGTGATGCCATTTAAAAGTCCACACAGACATACACTTATATAATTATTATAAATACACATAGTTGATAGAATTATATGTTATAACTTAGAAAAAAAAATACTGATGATAACTTTCTTGAGTTTGAGAGACCCCGTGTGAAAGAGGTCTATACCGAAGATTTTAAAGACGCAGTTAGTTTGGTTACTAGCTTTAATTGGAAATTAGTTTTATTTATAGAATGATTTCAATAGCGGTACGTGTAGAGATTTATTGCTAGTTGAATCAATCGTAAATTAACGTTACTTAGTAGTTCCGTACACTCTACTATTTTTGATCTGCATTTTATACATTTAGTGTCTGCTTACTGGAAGCTAGTTGCGATCCGTCTTGCGATAATAACATGCTGAGCGTTGATGATAACTGGCTGTCAAATGCAACACTCACAATACATTATAGGTATTTATATAGCTATAGTCAGGTGGGTATTAGAAAATATCCTAGCACCGTGCTATTTTCTTATAAACATGTGGTCTTACACCTAGGATTTTCTCTTTATTTTAATTAGAGGCTTTGACCATTCCTGATATATTAATCCTATCATAATCTATATCTACTTGCACTAAAACTCAGATTGTTCAAATAGGGAAGTTTTTTTTTTAACTTTATTTTTAGCAATCAATCTTTCAGATTATTACTGCCTTTGTCGCGTAGTCAATAATATTCCAAGCGTCGTGCGATCACTTAAATAATGCGTCGTGTGAGTCAATATTCAATATTCAAGATGGTGGATTCCTTGTTAGAACCTTCCAGGTAGTTTTTGTGGCATCTCCGAATTTTATACTCCGTGGTATTGTTTTCCATTCACTTCACTTATGTACAATAAACTGACTAGATTACGTAAAACACAACCAAATTTACAAAATATAGAGTCAGATAACACAAGATTATAAATAAAATATAAAATCCACTACATGGCAGACTAAAATCCCGCCAAAAACTCCAAGTAGGGAAGTGAAATAAATTATACAAGGTTCTGGAAGAGTCGATCCAAAATCACATCTCCGATATTAATATTAAATCTATTAACAAACTGCTACCTCTAAATATGATTTTTGTGGTATAGAAAATAAATATAGAAGTAACCAGCTTTTTTGATAATGGTTCCCATGCGTTAATGTAGATTCTAAAAATCTACAATATACAATATCTAGCGTGCTAAGTAAAATGAGATATCAGCGGTTTTTCTGAAAGAGGTTGACTGGAATGTTTGTTTTCCTTCATCAAGAGCTTAAGCACTGCCCCTATTACTACAAAAAACTTAAATACGTATTGAAAACTTGCTTTAAAAGGCTTAGGTACTTTTGTATCAAATGCACCGCGCTCGCTGAACGTTCGATATCTTGCTGTTTTATTCTCGCACTGGTTAGGTTAGGTTAGACTTACGAAAAAGGATAACGCGAGCTTGCCTCGGCAGCGGTCGGCGAGCGTGGTGTATCTAATATGAAATTACCTAAATTATTTTAAAGCAAGTATTCAATAGGTGTTTAACTTTTTTGTAATACGGTGTTTAAACACGTCTTCATTAAGCTATCATCATTTAAAATATCTTTAGGCTATTATATTCACAAAGTACAAATATTTACAATTTCCAAACGAGAAAAAGAAATAGCAAAAAAGGGAAGCCTTATATTTACAAATAATTTTCTACACAAAGTGAGAATTTGATCTTCGAAATCAAATTCCCGAGCAATTATTATCACGGAACGTATAATGTTATAAATAAACGTCGGGTCAATGAATATTAAAGTAAGCATTCCTTTGTAGTTTCGTTTAATTTTATTAATAAAACGGAGAATGTGCTGTAGAGTCTTCAGGAACTACCGAAGAGGGTTATTCTCTTGCGAATTTTAAACGTTCCCGACGGTTTTATATTATTTTAACGTCCGTATACTCTTTTGACTCGACATTTTTCCTTTGACGTGGTAATTATTTAAGGAGTTACAGAGAATAGAGATGTACGACTGTGAATAATTAAGATGTTCGGTTTGTTTATTTTAAATATGTAATTCTAATTGTTTATTTGTAATTTGTTGACAACCGTGTTATTATATATTTTTCTTATCGACAAAGTTATGATCTCTTTTGACATAAAAACTTTTTTAATCACTCGTAATAATTAAAGTCGATGACCCAGTTTGTCAGATGCATATATGTACTTTGTCTGCATTTGTGTTTTCATAAATGACTACGCCATAGAGTGTATAACTTTAACGGTTTATCTTGTAGTCCGGTGAAGCTGTTAAGACCTTGGTGGGTTAATAGCGTAGTCAGACGAAAAGAAAAAACGGTTTATCTACCGCATGCTCAAATAATTAATATCAGAGTGCAGGATATTTTCAAAAGTACGTGATTTTTATCTTTATCTTTAACAATCACTTTATAAATTACCGGCTGTGTCTTTCTATGTATTAACTATGTTAGATACTGTCATTTGCATATAAACTCATCGGAAGTCTTTGCTTCAAAGAGTACTGAAAATGTATTCACCCTCACAAACTTTTTCGTTTATTTTTTTAAATAGGAAAGGACATGTCTACATTATGAAACAACGAGGTTAGTATGCTACAACGACAATGCTGGAACTACTGAATTCATTTTTATATAGTTTTCAGTTTAATATAACATTTATACTCTTCGACATGGATTAAGCTTTGTGGATTACAATAAAAAAAGATAACCTAATATTCATTCAGTTAGAATAGGTAGTCACCATGGAAGATTAAAGACATTAGTACCTGGGCGACCGAGCCTAGCTCGATTCTTTAAAAAACATTTTTAAATTAAAATAAGCTGTTAGGTTTGCCTCACACAATTAGAATTTTTCCACATAAACAAATATTAAAAACAGATATATCTCTTTGCCTTACAAAATTCTAATTTTTTACAAAAAAAAAAAAGAATATATTCACTCGGATTCAAACTGGTGTTACACGAATTTTCGAAGCAACCAATTTCCACCTGAGCTATTTTTGGTTTGACAGGGGGGGGGGCGAAATTTACTTCTAACTATATTATTGCATTGCCTTAAATCTCAGTTAAAAATAGTTTTCTATGAATAAAATCTAGCTAGATCGATTTATCGTCCCCGAAACTACCTACATACTAAGTTTCACAGAAATAGATGACGTCGTTTCCGAGATCCTGAATATATACAAATATAAAAATATACAAGAATTGCTCGTTTAAAGGTATAAGATAGATAGATAGATTAATGAGGTTACAGGCGCTAGGTAACACTATAAATAAACTAGTGCCTAAACGTTCGTGTAATAAGAAAAGTGTATGTTTATTGACATAAAATGCACTTTCGAGTGCAAAGCAAACTCGCTCGGAATTCGATCGCGTCCCGGCATTAGTGGATCTCACTCACAAATGAGATGCTAAGTGTTAAGGCGCTTCGCTCGCAGTATTGCAGAATTTGCAATCTTTTGTATTCTGAACAAATGCGCCTTTAAAAGGATACTGTTAAGGAAATGCTTTCAATAAAACTATACAAGAGCGTAAGGGCTTCACAAACTATCAGTCGATTTCTCTGTAATAAAGCAAGTTTTTCAACAACTTAGCAGAAATAATGTATAACCCTAATCATGTTTGAGGATCACTGTAGCTATAAAACACAATCAACCTAAGGACAATGGCTGTATCTAGGTTAGTCCTTGATTTCCTGAAGACTCATTTGGGGTATTTATTCGTTACTAGCTGACCCGTGCCACTTGGTCTGTACCAAATTGGTTATCACTGGTTTCAATTGTATTTTTAAACTCGAAAAAAATTAATGAAACTGGTACCCGATTTTAGCCACAACTACTGATTCCAATGGTGAATCCAAACTATCCACGGACTCACTCAAACACATATCCAGATTATATGTGATTTTTTTTAATTAGCCTAGAACCCGTTCGTAGCATCATCTACCAGGTTCAATTAAAATAAAAACTAACCTACATAAAACTAAATAAATGTCTCTACAAGTTACTTTATCATAACTATCTTCACTTGTATTAAAACCTTTTTATACTCCATTGTATTGAAGAAAAATATATGAACACCACGTCGAAGCGTCAAACATCGCGTCCAAGCGTCAACTGTCACTTGCTTGTAAATATTGTCTAAGAGTTAGAAACTGTTGCGAAAACGAATTTTAAATATATTTCCAATATATTTTTATAAATAATCTCTGTACCACTCGCAACATAGTGCCTATCACCTTTTGGTAATTTATCTATGTTGATATGTTTCTATTGTAGATTATTCTACGTTTTTACACTGAATATTTGGCATTGAATTCATAACGTGTATTTGTCACACGTGTATTTGTCATTTTGGCGAAATTGCCTACAAAGGCAGAGGTCATACCGGAAAGAATCAATCAAGCCAGATTTATATATTATATTCATCCGAACTACGTCCTAGCTACCAGACTGCCGGTAAACGTTGCGTTTATTTGTGCATATCGTACCTTTACAGACAAAAATATTGTTCTTTAATTAATTTTAAGCTGTTTTTTTTTCACTAACTTTGAAACTTTATTAAAATGGAATTATTATTGAAAGACATTTTCAGTACAAATTTCATCTTTCACACTGATTCAGTTATTTACTCTATATTTAGGCAGAATTATTGCTATAAAAATAATGTGTATAGAATAACTTAGCTATAGCTACAGTTTAGTGCAGTACTGGCTGCACGACAAACATAGCGATAATTGGAGAAGTGTATGTTATCGACGCATATATTTAAGATGGCGTCAGTTCTAAGTCATACATTTACGTTTATCGTTGTGTCATTATTGTATATGGTGAGATTTTAATATCAATAATCTATACTAATATATAAAGCTAAAGAGTTTGTTTGTTTGTTTGTTTGTTTGGTTGAACGCGATAATCTCAAGAACTACAGATCTGATTTGAAAGTTTCTTTTAGTGTTAGATAGTTCATTTATCGAGGATGGCTCTAGGCTACATATCATAACGTTTAAACCGATAGGAGCTGAGCACTAATGAAGAATGTCTCAAAATCGGGCTATTTTGGAAGCTTTCGATGCGTGTTAATGTCAGTACTATATGCGTTGCCATGGTAACGCGATAACAATCTCTCGCAAATATTTTAATGGTTTATTTTGTGTTCCTATTAAAACAGTTAATTCTACGTTATTTTTGTTTCCATTTTTTAATTATACGTGGTACGTTTATATCGCAAACATTTCTAAAGTTTATTTTGTGTCGCTATTCAAAAAGTTTAGTAGTAATAATATTCATCCAATAAGATAGTCAAAGGAATTAATCCATACTGCCAATTCTGAAGTAGTTAATATAGGTAGTTTTTTTCTATATCCAAGATAATGTAAAGGTATAAGCGCCAAATCCTCCATGTAATATTTCGTAAATTTTTATCTTCTTCATTTTCAAGACAACAGAATTCATGCTTCGCGGTATTATTTATCTTTCATTTCATTTATGCACAATAAACGAACCATATTACATAAAACTCTACCAATTTAACACAATATACAGATAAGTAAGACAAGATTATGAATAAAATATAAAATCCACTACATGACAGACTAATATCCCGCCAAAAACTCCTCAAAAACTTTATTCTACGTTAGTTTTGTACCCAATTTTTGATTTGTGATATATTACGTATAATAAAAGTAAAGTGAGTGTATTTTATATTAAAAATATCCGTGATGCTACAAATATCAACTTTTTTTTTAATTCTGTGGATATGTCTGTTTTTTTTTTTATTTGTTACGGGTAATCTCCGAAACGGCTGGACCTATTTGAACGGTTTTTTTTTCTTAGAAATGATTACGCTATTGATCTAGCAAGGTCTTAATAGCTTCACCGGACTACAAGTAATATTTGAACGGGAATTTTACGGACAAATAAGTAACTAATTAGCTGTTTTATTTTAAGCTAGCGGGTTCAGCAGACGTTGCCCGCCCTGATAATAAGACAAACTATACCTATACCTTGCCCAATAATCATTTTATATATTGGTGAAAACGGCATGAAGATGCGTTCTGTAGTTTTTGATCTTATCGCGAACAGACATATGTACAGACGTGGAACAGGACTTTTTCTTACACTATGTAGTGATAAGTTGTTATCCGTGCCTTCGTCCATGTGAAATTAATCAAAAATATGTTGTTCACTGTAAACATATACGAGCTGTACTGGACTCCAAGATTTTTTTATACCAAAAGGCAGCAAACAGGCTGACGGCCCACCTGATGGTAAGTGGTTAACGTCGCCTATGAACAACTGTAACACCAAGGGTATCGCTGTTGTAATTGAAAGTCATATGTTTATATGTGATTTAAATTATAGCAAGGTATGATAATAACTTAATTATATCGACACTATGGACATATTATATCTATATAATAAAAGATTTAACACATATTGTTCGAAAATGTATAGCTTAATATTTTCATTACTTTCTTATATAGTGTAAGTGGGCACTAAGGGTCATATATAGCAGTTTAAAGTTCCAGTTATGTGGCTGATGATAAATCTCTTCCCATTCGATTCACTATTCGTATTCACATATATAATGTACAAGTACATGTTACCTGTTACAGTAGATGATGTGCGTGTGATACTTACAAATATTTTAGAAAGAGTATTATTGTAATTTACACTAGATATGTGATCAAAATTTTACATTTATTTAATATATTTAAAAAAAAAACGCGTGCGGAGCCGCGGGCAACAGCTAGTGTTTAATAAAATGAAATTTGTTCTTTGCTATGGAAAAAAATAATTGTTTTGAAATTAATTATTTTTATTTATAAAATATATCAGCGGGCGTATGATTGTTCATAAAAAAATGTGTCTGACTATGATAAATTGATGTTTTTAAATGTGTTTAAAAGTTACTGATAAAAAATGTTCCTAAACTTATTCATAAATGAAAATTAATTATACCAAAATGCGCATTAAAAATACAACGTTAACCAGCTACCAGGTGTCCTAAATTCTGTCTATTGATATATTGATAATTTGTGTAGGTGGTAGTGCCACGCTTAAGCTGTGACTGGTTTCAGTATGAATGGTTTGTCACGTTCGGGCTGATACCACCCTCCCACAGAAAACTGACGTGAAATAACATTGCTTGCATTGTAGTGTTTCCTTCGGTCAGTGAGAGCGCCGGAGACCAACCTCTTTTCCCCTTTCCTCCTTTCTCTTCCCTTACCCACACCCTCCCCCATATACAGGTTGACAACGCACTTGCGACACCCCTGGTGTTGCTAGTGTCTATAGACGGTGGTGGTCACTTAACATCACGTGACCCACTTGTTCGTTAACCTCCTATGATACAAAAAATTATATATTAATATATTAAAGAACCAGGTATTCTAAAATTCTTGTTCTTCCCACGTTGCCGGCTCTTGCACTAAGGTGTCGCAAAAAAGTCTAGTTACGTTAACTATTTTTTTTTATTTTTCATTATTCTGGAGAACCTCTTGCGTTTTATGGGACAAAAAGTATCCTGGATGTAGCCTTGTAATATCAGTTACCACAGTGTTAAGTTTCGTTAAAATTTGTTCAGTACTTTCAGAGTAATACGGGTTTAGATTCTAGACTTTAATCCTTTATCCTGGCGAACCCTTTGCGTTTTATGGGACAAAAAGATGTAATCTCGTAATATTAGTTATCAGTATGTCAAGTTTCGTCAAGATTGGTTCAGTACTTTAAGAGTGATGCGTGTTCATAAGGACAGACAGACAGACTGACAGACAGAAATTGTAAAAAGATTATTTTTGGCTTCTATATCGATAACATAGTCTACCCTGATTAAAATTTTCAAAAAATATTTAATGTACAGATTTCAACTTGTTACAGTTTTATTATAATAAATAGATAATAGATATAGATAACCAAATCTCAGCAAAGCAATAAAAGCGTTGCTTCTATGTATATTAAACCAGAAGCTTAACGAGCACGAGAAAAGTGCAAGTGTTAATTGATAGTTAAATTGATTTTTATGTTTAGTAGGTTATTCGTTTTATCTATTTTTTAATATATTTGTAGGGACACACTTGCTTGTCTATAGAGTGCTCGCTATAGATATGTAGGGGACAAAGTCCACTCATCGTTTCCCGTTCCAATATAAAATGTATGTAACCAGTCCGTTTGTAGCCGTATACGTGTGTTGAGTAAATCCGTAGTTATATGTAATTAGTTATAGTATATCCTTGAATGTGTGAAACAATATAGACTCTTGATTCGTCTGAAATACTGACTTTCATTAATCCAACCGGGCTCACACAAAACATATACAAATTAGTTATAGTATATCCTTGAATGTGTGAAACAATATAGAGACTCTTGATTCGTCTGAAATACTGACTTTCATTAATCCAACCGGGCTCACACAAAACATATACATCTATAAATACTCAAACACCTAAAATATTAATATATTAATCTATTTCTCTAATATATATTATAGGAGCCCAACGAACAGGTGGGTCATCTGATCTTAAGTGATCACCACCGTCCATAGACATTTGCAACACCAGAGGTGTCGCAAGTCCGTTGCCAGCCTGTTTTGGGGGCGGGTGGAGGGGAGGAAGGGAACAGGAGAGCGGGAAATCGAGGAGAGGTGGGTCTTCGGCGCCCTCACTGACTGAACGAAATCTTAATGCAATCACTGTTACTTCACGTTTGTTTTTTGTGAAAGAGTGGTACTACTCCGGGCGAGCCAACCAACTCGTGGTAAAGCCAGTAATAGCTTCAGCGTGGCTCTACCATCTACTTTTGATCGTATGACTCAAGAGTATGCTTCTTTTACTATCGTCGATTGATTGATTACTCTATTTCTCATTACGAGCTATAATTGGTTTGACGGTGTAGCGGCCAAAAATTTGTTGCTCTTTAGAACTACCAGAGGAGCACAGGGAAATGAGAGGTACACTTACTGTGGACGCGAGTAACATCAGCCCTCCAGTTTTTAGTATCTGACTACAATGTCATAGAACACAAAATGGTAACACCCTAAATTTAGAGAGGCGATTGGTTCTTAAGTTTAGCTGCCAAAGCGCACATATACATGATTAACGACAGGTTTTGCTGATGACGTTATAACAATCCTTACCCATTGTGCCCTTGTTTGTTTCACCAAGTACTCCTTTAACAAAAACTCCATCTCTCTGTAGTTTTCGAAGCAATGTCACTCGATATGATGCTCATAAATAATATACCTAACTCTGAACAACACAGCTTGAAAATTGTAATGTCATTCGAAAGTAAAAATCGGGATTCGAAATATAGTCATTTATTTTAGTCATCATGACACTTGTATAGGTGATGGATTTACAATCTTTATCTCACAGATTAATTAATATAATTTTAAAAATAATCGATAACCGTTTCCCGTCCGTATTTCAAATAATATATTCATCTATCCGTTCGACAAGTAATATATCTATCGCCAGAGGGGGACATCGTTCAAAGCCAGCTAAGGGCCACGAAATATCGATAAAATGACAAATTATGGTAAATTTTTCTCTATTGACATATTCTTTAGATCCTCCCTACATTACGGACCATTTAGTACATTAATCTTTGATCACAATACGACTACGGTGAAGGCTCAACTTTTGAATTGGTTGGTGTAATGAAACCTTCAGTGTAAATTGTAAAAGTTTTAATCGCCTCGATCATGTTTGATTAAACTTAAACAAAACAACTCCAATAAAATCATTTGAATAGGCTATAACAGTTATATATATGTAATGTGTACTAACCACATATGTTTTGAATATTAAAAGAATAATTACTAATCCTTATAACTTTGTCATACGTTTTTAAAGTATTGTTATAGTAAATATAATAAAATTATTAATTTAATACGTGAATCTTTTCATTAATATGACATCTCTATTACTAGTACTAATTCAGATGTCTAAACTAAAAACACATTTTTAGGTAGACAAAAAATAACTTTAAAGTAGAACAAATATCACGTAACGTTAGTACCAGATATGTAATAGGAATAATCCATTGGGGCCCGCAAGATCTAATGCAAAGGAGAGCATCTAGCTCTAGAAGCCCATACAAATCTCCAAAATATAAAATAAACATACTCTCGAATGTGTTTCAATATTCCGGAAGTTTCTGCGTAGCTGCGTTACAATTTTTATAAAGAACTACATAATGATGTGTTCGACTGGGAATTATAATCATAGTCCGGTGAAGCTGTTAAAACCTTGCTACGTCAACAGCGTAGTCAATTTGAAGGAAAAAAAGAAAATTATAACATTTTTTTTTCGAACTGATTACACTGTTAGCCTGGCAAGGTCTTTAAAGTTTCACCGGACTACAAATTGTGACTTCTTGGTTTGATAACGTCTTATCAATCGATGAATTCTGGCCGCACGCACAAAAAAATATGAGTCATTGTCTCGTTCCGCCTTAGCCGAGCGTATAAGTTAGAGCGCAGAACAAGAGAAAGAGAGGCGCGATCAGCCTTAGCGATCTTTTTTTTTTTTCGAAATGTCTACGCTATTTACCTAGCAAGGTCTTAACAGCTTCACCGGACTACTAAGGCGAGCGCCCAAGGCACTCAGTCGATTTTATTTTGGCAACCAGCTCAAGGGTGCACGGCACACCTCGGCTTGGCTGTTGCCTGTTGCATGCAAAATCGCGACCTATTTTAGCTAACCCAGCCAACCATTCATATATGTATGAGTTGTTGAAACGTATATGTGTACCAAGCATACACGCCTCAACAACTCCTCCACATATTTATTATCGGAAAATTAAGAGTTTTTCAGTTCGATGAGGGAAAGTAAACCCCTCCACTTTCATGTGTAAGCGTGTAGGCGTGTACGTGTGTGGGGGTGATCGTGTAGTGTTGTAGCAGTGATGTATATTTGTGTGTCACCGTATCGCGCAAGCAACGCACTCAAGGGCTCCCTACCGAGGGATCGAATCTAGGCTTGAACCACTGCCGTGGGAGGCCTAATCGGGACCTTAGCGTTCGGCTTGTGACGCATCTATCTATATATAAAATAACTAGCCTCTGCCCGCGACTTCGTTCGCGTGGTATACGAATGGGTCAATATTCATATTTTCCGATTTTTAAACATTCTTTATTGGTGCTTCGCTCCTATTGGTCTTAGCGTGATGATATATAGCCTATAACCATACTCAATAAATGAGCTATATAAAGTTAAAATAATTTTTAAATCAGACCAGTAGTTCTTGAGTTTACCCCCTACAACGTCACAACGTCACAAACTCACAAACTTACTCCTTTATAATATATAGGTATATATCTATAATATAATTCAATTCAATTCATAGAAGTATGCAATATTTCATCAATGTTTTATTATGACGTCATCATGTAAAATTATCGTCCGTAAACCGACATTACAGACAACCATTTTTTTTTTAAATTCGGAGTTTATAAACATTGCATTCGTATGTCTACAATATCAATTTCTAAACATAATAAATTTACAACGTCAATTCGTAAACATTGCGTCAACGCTCCCTAGATATAGCGTCAGCAACTCTACAACTACGTATAAACACTACGCCATTGATCTGGAAGGTTCTTCACCCACGCTGTCAGCATCGAAGGTATAAATGCTGAATCACGTGCTAAATTCAAGGGATAATTATTCATTATTTGCAATTAAGTGGAATACAACTGTAAAGTTCGTGTAGCAAATATTTTTGAAAAAAAAAAACGTAGAGGCTTGTTACTTTTATTGAATTAATGTAAAAACTATTAAAAGTATTACTACTTAATTTGATAAGAAAATAACAAATATAAAATGTAATTCTAATTGTTGAATCTGCAAAGTAACTAATTAAATGACAGTAGTTTTTTTATTAAAAAATAATATAATGTCACAACTCTAATTATCTTCTTTTCCTTGTTTTGGCTCCGCAGAAGCTTTAGCCAGTGTCAGTGATTTCTTACAATAGAAGTTACAATACATTGTACACAATAAGTGTCGTGTACTTATTTCATTGTTCCAACAAGATGATGGTTCCCTTGTTAGAACCTTCCAGGGAGTTTTTGTGGCTTCTCAGAATTCATAGTCCGAGGTATTATTTTCCATTCACTTCATTTATGCACAATAACCGAACTGTATTACGTAAAGCACCACCAATTTTACAAAATATAGAATCAAATAGCACAAGATTATAAATAAAATATAAAATCTAGTACATGACAGATAAAAATCCCGCCAAAAACTCCCTAACTATGGTCAGTCACTGATAGGTTATTGGACCTGAAGAGTTATTTGGTTGGCCTCATACACAAAGTGTTGCCATTGAAACTACAGCAGAAGTTATAGGATGGTGGTTATTTTTCTGTAAATAGCACTAGCCTGTATTTTGTTGTTATAATATACTGTACTCAGTGTTTATATTCCAATATCGACTTTTGGAGGGATCTTGGAATGTCATGTAGTAGATTTTATATGTTATTTATAATCTTGTGTTATGTGGCTTTATATTTCGTAATATTGGTTGTATTTTACGTAATATAGTTCAGTTATTGTACACAATTGAAGTGGATCGGAAATAATATCTTGAATTGCCACAAAAAATCCTTGGAAAGTCCTACTAAGACGGCCACCATCTATTTAGTACATTCAAATCATCGCAAAAAACTTGTAATTTCTACTCGATAATCTTTTAATATATTCACCAAAAATAAAATAAAGTTATCCCAATATATTTTGACCTGTTGTGATAAAATATTAAGCTATATATATCTAGTTTAATAATTTAATTAGGATTAGTTGATTGTAACAGGAAGGTCAAATTATAAAGCAATGTAAATAGATACATAACGTAAACAAATCTATGAGGGGCTTGTTAAACACTTAAAATATGAAATATGGCTTTCAAACGCAATAGATTTTGAACCCGCAAGTATTTATTGGTATTGCCAGGTTAAATACCCATCAATTTTACGTGATTGTAGTAGAATTTTGAGAGATATTTTAAGTTTTGCCATTATTAAGGTGAAGTTTGGAGTCGTGCTTTATAAATACGATGCCTGTTGCATTATATGTGATATTAGGTCATCCTTCAGTGATGCTTCTGTAATTTTGAATACCCACGGCAGACCATTGAATCGCTTTCATCGCACTAACTTGATTTCTCATAGGACTTTATTTATTATCTATCATAACATTTATCATGGATTCACATCCATTTCGTGAAGAAGAGCAAGATGATGATGATCTTTTACTTTAGTTTTACTGATTTAGTTTAGATAGAGCACTTACTAATTCCATGTTTTAACGATACGTTTGGAATGGCTAGTCCAAAACAATAGTGTTATTAAAATATTGTATTTCTCTTTGATAAATTCCTAATTAGGTGTCATTTTTAACAAAGTCAAAAATAACGTTATAAGCATGAGAGCAATAGCGATAAACACGCGTGTCATGATCGCCCTACTCAAATGACGTTCCTTGCGTAGTACCTTAATCTACTGCAATATGGTGACGTAGCTGACATCAAAAACGCTTGACTTTCGAGTCCCCCTTTAGTAAATGGTAGAAGTTTTCGGCCTGCCTTTTAAATAATTAGTTTAATGTTAAGTGGTAAGTTGTTGTCACTTGTTATTTTATGAATGAGAATTATTTAATTTTAAAGAATAAAAAAAAATTATAGTGTTTGAGTTGTTCATTAATCATGTAAATATCACGTTTTATATATTTCTGGATCATATTGACGTATTTTAATAGTTTAATCTGGGTTTAATTTGGCTTTAGGAAAAAGCATTATTCCCCCTTTTACTTGTTGCGTAGATCATTTAATCTTAATCATAAACAGTATAGATATATTCAAAATATTTCAAATATTGTAATAATTAATAACGTTACATATTAGTGAAACACACATCGGGCAACATTAGTTTTACGAAGCGACGTTACCTCCGAAATTGAGTCATAGTACCAAATATTTGGCAGTAAATTTTGGGTCCCGTAATAAAGGTACGTACCTGTTCGAAATCTTGTCAGGTGGAAGAATTGCTTGTGGCGCTATAAAGGCGCATAATGCAGAATAATATCGCTGGAGGAAACTCATCTTGTAGGAGACGCGGTTGGATAATGTTCAACGTGGATAGTTTATTTTACTGGAATCGTTTTAGACGGAATCTTGGTTGTAAATATTTATAAATTTCGGTATACAGAAGTGATGGTGGCTCAGTGGCAACGTACTATAATATTCCTTCGATAGAAACGATGTCGATTCTACAGTATGTTGGAACTTTCGGGAGAAAAATACCTCATGATACGATGATCAAGGTGTGATGTCAAATAAATGTCATTTGTTAACTAAAATAATGATGGAATATTTTAAAGTTACTGTAGTTGGACATCGCATCGATCGCCGTATAAGTATAGGTTCGAACCTAGAATCAAACCTTCGAATTCGAAGATTCGAATCTTAGCGAATAATCCGGTGCTTTTGGTGAAGAAGAACATCGTGATGAACATGGTGGTAAGATTTTGTCTAAACCGGCCTGATTAATTACCTTACTCAAGTTGTAAATCTTAAACCAAGAACCTATGGCTGTATATCGCCAGGTTCACTTAAGAGTCAGTTCCTCTAAGTTTTGGGTTTTGTTCTTCGTCATTTAGTCTCAGCTGAGATTTTGACCAAACGTAAGAATCTATATAGTATAAAATAACTAAGACATTTATCGGATATTACTAGCTATACCCGTGATATCGTTCGAGAGGAATCTGATGTACCTACAAAACAGCTACTCATAAAGTCATCTGAATGTATTAAGTCTATTTACTTATCTACTTTTCTCTCGTACTTAAGTCGCGTCGTCATTAAAATTACAATAACTTTTGGTAGAGTGGACCGATTTTAATGAAACAAAAAATAAATGTTACTGGAATATACACTTTATATTGACATGTTATAATGAACGTAATGCTTTTGCAGTAACGCATGCTCGAACAAACAGACAGACTGACAGACAAACAGACATTTTAAAAAATAATTAATATGTATTTTGTTACTTATTCCTAGGTAGAGACCTGTAACAGTTCTTTTTAACAAAAATCTAAAAAGTACAGACGTTAGATTTAAATTCTTATTATATGTATAGATATAGATTGTTTACTTAAATCGCTTCGGCGATTACGTCACATTAATATATTGCACCCTAGCTAAGTCGAAGAGGGTCGCTAGTGAACTAGAAAACTGTAGCGACAACCTTAAAATAACTTATTATTTAAACATAATCGGTACCTACTCAGGCGAACATTGAGTACATTGAATAATCAACTCTAGAGTCAGTAGAAAAACAGACAGAGTCATAGATAAATGTAGAGGTTTCATAGTTCTTCTATACTAATATTATAAAGAGGTAAAGTTTGTGAGTTTGTGACGTTGTGATGTTGTGACGTTGTAGAGGGTAATCTCAGGAACTACTTGTCCGATTTGAATAATTCTTTCAGTGTTATATAGCTCATTCATCGAGAATGGTTATAGGCTATATATCATCACGCCAATACTAATAGGAGCGGAGCACAGGTGAAAAATGTTTTAAAATCGGGATGTTTTGTCCTTTTGAGAACGCGAACGAAGTCGCGGGCAGAGGTTAGTTTTTATATAAAAGAATATGAGTAAGTGTTTGATTGTTATTCAGTCAAGATAAGCTTTTTAAGATTCCGACAAAATTAGTCACCTTGCAGATCCGGATCACGAAGTAAACTAACGTAAGAGTAAGAGTGTAAGATGTTACATAGAGTTATATACACTATACATACATCATACATGTAGAATAATCATTGATTATAAAGTGTAATGAAATTCATTATAAAACTAGTGTAATTTTAAAAAGAAGAACTTAAAAAAGAAATTAAGAAGTCGGCCATTTTTATTCGAAATCAATCACCTGTTGTACAACATGTCTGGATATCGCCGCTGCTCAATACAAAGTTGTAGAGGTCTTTATTCTGATGTGAAAAATCTATAGGCGCGGGTTAACTTGATTTTGGCTTGACGACGTGGTGACACAACACAAAATTTGCAGTATTAACGAAGTAATCAAAAACATTTGGAACCCTATCTGTATAAACATAATATTCAAATTGTTTGTCGGCCACTCGTTATACTAGTGTTACGCGGCACGTGCCGACTACCTAGCACCTTTTGATAAATGGCGCCAAACATGCAGCGCTCGCGCCTAGTTGAATTTTTGTACTTAATAAACTATCATTATTTTATAGAACAAATTTGTAATACTTTATCTTTTCATTTTCATTATGCCATAGCTGATTACTATCGTAATGGGGGCCTAACCAAGTTGCTTATCGACCATCACTAACGCAAATAGAAAATGGGAAAATGTATGGAGATGACATATCTGAACGCTATATCACGTGATTTTATCACGTGATAACCACGAGATATAGCGTTCAGATATGTCATCTCCGTACATTTTTCCGTTTTCAATTTGCGTTAGTGATTGTCGATAAGCAACTTGCTGTTCTTTTAGGCGTATAACTTATACAAAAGAATTAAGATATTTCATATCTGACAGTCGTCCCGTGACGTCTTAATTTTTATTTTTTATGTTTAACTCATTAAATTGCTAGAATGATGGTACACAAGTATATTATAAAAACTAAACGTAAATTTTTCGTGGACAATAAAATATAACAGGAAATAAAACACATTATTCACCTTACTTGAACTTTATTATGGAAATAGGTCGGAAGTAAGGAAAAATGTTCGCATTATCCGAAGGTCAATTTAAAATAAAAGTTCTTATGGTGCGTGAACAGCGTTGCAAATCGCGTCGAGTTTGGTACAAGGTAAGGCTAATAAAAGTCGCAGTCGGCAGAAATTACGGCAAATTAGACTCTGCAAAGGCATTGTTACGGCGAGGTGGGTTTAAAATGTTGTTATAACCTTTCCCAGTGATGTGTTCTAAATTTATCAGTGTTAATTCGGTAATTATACTAATTATTATAATTACTCCCACGTTGGATATTTGTTAATTATATTTATTTATTTTTCGATTTTCGTTTTTTTTCGTGGTAAAGCCAAAGGGACAATAATACAAGTAATATGTCATTCATAATGACCTTAGGATCAGTTGGTTACGTCCTGTAGTAAATAGTAGATACCGTAGTACAATGGTAAATACAATTACGCATTATTTGTAGATATGAGTGACTTAGAGATTGAGGCGAGCCATACTTTTATTGAAGCGAAACTTCTAATGCGACTTCCAACAAGGTTGCGTTAAACGTTTAACGTTAAGGGGGAATAGAAAGACACAGTACGAGAGTAAATGCGTGGCACTCGTAAGCATGCGCGTAGTATACCTGGTACAGGCCAGCGCGAGCGTTAGCAATGAGTAGTGTCCAATATTCCTTGTTGCAGCTTTTGCAAGAAATATTAGAAAAATAGAACTCAAACATTTGGTATTTAACTTTAGTTATCATAATCCCAATGTAAATGTTATAGATTTGGATATTTATCCACTCGAAAATGATAATTAAAAGATGCGATCAATTGTAAATTGTAAGCAATGTTAATAAAGTGTGTCTTTAAAGAAACAATATGATTTCACTGAAAATCAAGTTCTACCCCTTCCTACTTTCATTTCCACATTACGAAGTTTCACTTCTCCCGCGCGGAGGGGCTCCAGGCACTATTTTTTTTAAACGAGCTATCTGCTTTTGGTCGATTGAGCCATCACATTTTCACCGGGACTTTATTGCGTGCGTTTAGGGTACTCAGCCGAATGGCAAATAGCTCAAGGGTACTTGTATGCAATATCGCGTATCGAGCTAAATTATGTATAAGAGTTAAATTAACCGTAAATGTAAACTTTAACGAAACACATATGCATACCTTCATATGTGCCACGCGATGCAAGTATTTTGAATGTGACTATTTTGGTAAAGGTTAAAACAAATAGGCAAAAAGAAAAATATATGGGCAAAAAAATAAAACCCGTTCATGACGTGTGTACGTTACCGTGTGTGTTTAGCTTACCTATGCTTGAGACGAGCGCGGATGGTGTGTGGAAGCGAAGTTAACCTTTCATAGCGTAATCGGTGGTGTATCTTCTCGCTCTTTTAGTATTAACTACATCATTTATAGTTTTCTGTTTTTGTTGGAATATAGAAATGGATATTTCTGTGACGTTATATAAAACCTCTGCACCTACGTATCTATATATATATACATATGATGTCTAAAAATACTGTTGATTGTTCCAATAGCTTCTTAATTTTGGAATTATGTATATTGTCTAATCTCATAACGATCTGCAGAGAATAAATCTAAATTATTTTTGTATATACGTCTTTTGTATAATGTCTTGTATATATTTTTGAATATAAAAGTTTTTTTTTTCAAATTGACTATGCTATTGGCCTCGCAACGGCCTTACAGCTTCACCGGACTACAATATAAAAGTATAATTAATACTGTTATAGTATATCCATATGGCAATGACATATATTTTCCGTGTAAAAATTGTCATTGAAAACATTAAAACCGATTCGGGTTAACCTTGAATACCGACGAACAGACAGAAAAGAAATGTTTAAGTATTAATTTCAAGATTAGTGTAATAGTTGCCTATTTCAGAGATAGAAAAAGGACAAGGAAATTTCTTGTACACAGACTCAGAAATATATCTTCCATATAAAAATGTGAATATAAAACAATTCAATTCCTTTTTTCCAATATACGTCGATCGAATTTATTTTTGTTTATTGGTTTAATAACCGTTGACGGATTTTAGTATTTTATTAATAAAAAAATTGGATATACTTTTTCTCCATAACATATGAATCAAAACCTTTATAAATCTCCATTATTCCGTGTACCAATTGGAAAATAAAATCAAAAGGAAATATAGATAATACAATTTGTATTAATACGTGAAGAAAAAACTGGTATCAAATTTCAACTACTGGACGATTGCTTGTTAAATGTATTTTATAGGAGTTGTGATCCGTCAGCCGCGCTGGACGCACGCATTTGTTCGTACGCGCCAGATGTTTATTATGACAATGCAGTACTGTCGAGTGAGTCATCACTCGACACTATTGTATTTTGGAACTGCGATTACTTCCAAGAAAACGCACCTGTGTGTCTACCTTGTTCTATTGCTCTTTTGAAATTCGATTAGTTCCGTGAAACGCAGCTGTGCGAAGTGTAAACATTTCTTTTTAGTTTTGTCCTACTTTTAGTCCGGACTCCGGAGTCCGTTAAATTCAAAAGACACACCCCCCTGCCCCTCTGGTAGGGAGGTTTTTAATGTCTTCCCCTGCCCCGCTCCCCCCCTCAGGCCCGGGTATAGCCTCTCATAGTGAGATTCGGCTTTTAGAAGCTGAACTCGCTAGGTTTCGCGGCTTCATCGGAAGCAACTGTTCCTCCCTAATAGAGAACTACGACGCGTTTACGAAGAAGTATCGCACCGAGCACTCTTTCGCGATGCCCGCTCCCTTGGTCCTAGTTAGAATCGAGGAACCAAACGACTTCGAGCTGACGAATCGTCTACTGACGATACGTTCGGCTCTGACTCCGACATGGAGCAGGATCCCCCACTGACGACGGCTTCACCGAAGTCACGCGGCGCCGAAAACCGCGCAATAAGCGCCAGAATCCTTCCTCGTCCGAGAATGAAGGCGCTAAGCCTTCTAAACTCGCAAACGTCGACGGCGCGAAAGTGTCAACGGTAACTCCCGCACCCTCTAGACCAGTCTCACCCAAAGCTGCGACTCCCGCAGTCATGGGTAAGAAGCCCCGCCCTCCACCTCCTGTCACGATCCAGGACAGAGCGTCCTGGGTCGAAATCTCTAGTCTGCTGCAAGCAGCAGACATTCCTTTCACCTCTGCCATGAGTACCCTCGTGGGTATTCCAGGTAAAGGTAGCTACCCCTACTATTCACCGCAAACTTACGCGTTTCCTGCGCGATAATAAGTTTACTTTTTTCACCCATACGCTCGAAGAAGAGCGTATACTGCGTATTGTCATCCGCAGAGTCCCTTCGGAAATCCCAGTCGATGACATATACGAAGACCTCAGGGAACAGAAGTTCCCAGTCAAAAAGGTGCACCGTATGCGTCACCCGCGCACTAGAATGCCCTACGATATGATGTTGGTCATTCTCGACCGCACCGTGGAGGGTAAGAAAATATTTAATCTCTCGACCCTCTGCAGCCTCTCCGGCGTCACCGTAGAGCCACCGCGCAAAACGTCCGTAGGTGTACGGACACTCCGCACTTAATTGTCACCTGAAACCCAGGTGCGTTAAGTGTCTCGGCGACCACTCCACTAAGGAGTGTCCACGCACAAAAGACTCGCCCGATCCTGCGAGTTGTGTCTTGTGCCGCGGCGTGGGCCATACCGCGAATTATCGCGGGTGTCCCCGCGCCCCGCGTACAAAACAGCCCCGATACGCTAGGCAGGTCTCGCCGTCTAAGGCGCCTGTGGCGTCAATCCGTCCCCGACCTCCGCCTCTCAACTCTAGAGAGACCTTCCGTAACTTGCCGAGCACATCTCGTGCACCGGTAGCACCCGCACCCGCGCCTACCGCGCCCCTCCGCCCGCACGGGCTCCTCAGGCCCTGTGGGCCCCCAAGATCGCGCCCCAGCCTGCTCCTCGTCCTCAGGCGGCTAAGTCTTCACAGGCTGACCCCGCCCTCTTCTTCAAATTATTTGGTATGGACTGGTCAGCCCAGCTCTTAGTTTTCCACGAGATCTCGGAGATCTCCGCGTACAATGAAGTAGCAAACGATCCAAAACAGGGCCTTATTCGTGCGATCGCGAAGTTTCCCGCCATCGCGGCTACCATTCAAAGGCTCGCGCGCGCCGCCGTCTCGATATAATAATATTTTTTCTCAATATAAGATAGAGTGAACTGGCGTGTTTATATCTATCTTCCCCTAAACTAACTAACTTAATCTGTAAAATCGATCTTTTCAATTCACGTGGCCGGCCACGTCGCGGACCCTTCCCTCGTGCGTCACGAGGCAGGCCCTCACGTTTTACTCCCGCACATACGTCGCGTCATCTCGGCAGCATCTTTGCTCGAGATTACCCGGGTGATCACAAAGATGTTGCTATTGCGATACAGTACACATCACACCGATTATACACACATACAGATATTCAGACATGCACCTTTACACAAACCGGTGGAAGGGTTTACTTTTTTCCCTTATTCGAACTGAATCGAGTAGTTTAGTTTGTTTCTTTCCGATTTACATGTTGTGTTTTTGAATCATGCAATTTTAATTGTATGATTCAAAAATGAATACATGTATAGCTTAGCATAGTTTAGCTAGGTCAGATCGGGTTATTTCCGGTAACAGCCCAAGCCGAGGTGTGCCGTGCACCCTTGAGTATGTTACTTAAACAAAATCGGCTGAGTACCTTAAGCGCTCGCCTTAGTAGTCCGGTGAAGCTGTGAAGGCCAATAGCGTAGTCAGTTCGAGAAAAAAAAAAAGTATTTTATAGATACAAATCGAATTATTTCAAATATACGTGATGTTTCCGTGAGAAATAAATATCGTATTACATAGAATGTATTTCGTAGAGCTGTACGATTGAAAAATGGATCGGAAAACGGAATTGAAATTGACATCGGCGTCTCCTCGGAATTGCGGATCTGGATGGATAACCTCATGCTAACTTGTGTAGATGTATTTTTTATGATTAACTAGCGACCCACCATGCTTCGCATAAGTGCAATCTAATAAACTGGCAGGTATCATGAAGAAACCGGTTTAGACAAAGGTTTTGTTTTTCCCTTATTTTCGAATTGGGGAATAGAGTAGCCTAGTTGTTAGATTCGAAATACAAATTTGAATCTGTGAGGCTCGCATAAATCAGCTTCGATAGATTCGCGGTGTTGCATTCAAGGGAACAGCCCGAGCCGAGCAAAACATTTTGCCATCCTTGAGCTTATAGCCAGGCCGCGAAGTGCCTTATACGGTCGCCGTACTAGTCCGGTGAAACCGTATAGGTTCGATATGCCAATAGCATAGTAAGGTTTGAAAAAAAATATATTTAGATTGATTTTTTATATTTTAAAGGCTACAAAACATTAAAGTCAAGGAGGAAATTTTTATTGCACGTAATTTTAGTCTACGGTATTTTGTAACATATTAATTGAAATTATATGTCTTATAGATACTTATTTTGATCGATATTAGATACTAAACGTAACTAAAATATTGCATTCAATAAGAATTAATACTATATTAGCAAAATATTTAAAAAATCTCAAATATGTTCTTGAATTTAACATTAGTGTGATATCTAGCATGCCTCATATCATGTATAGGGGAACATTAATGCTTACATCGATCTAAAAGTATAAAACATCGAAATACCGAAAATGGTAGCAAATAAAACTGTCTATTCTTATCATGAAAGCCTTTCTGAAGATGTCTCTTTTCCATTTCCCTTTAGGAAATGCAAAGAAATCACTATTCGTACGGCTTACTTCGATTGCGTTGATATATTTCATCTAGTGTAAAATAATTGAAATTGATTTGAGAAGTTATCTAGTCCCTAACTAGTACATCCAACATTAAATGACCCGAAAGAATATATAGTTATTTCGATATTTTAATATCATAAAATCAATGTGTCGATGTTATCGCAATCAAAACATTGAAGTTTTGCAGCTTTTTTTTATTTTATATCATAAGAGGTAAACGAACTGGTGTGTCACGTGATGTTAAGTGATCACCACCGTCCATAGACACTAGCGATATCAGAGACGTCGCAAGTGCGTTGCCAGCCTGTATATGGAAGAAGGGGGAGGGGAAGGAAAGGGAAAGAAGGAAAGAGGAAGGGAGGTGGGCCTCCGGCTCTCTCACTGACCGAACGAAACACCATAATGCAAGCACTGTTATTTCACGTCGGCTTTCTGTGAGAGGGGTGGTACTACCCCGGAGGAGCCGACCCATTCATGCTGAAACCAAAAATAGCTTCAGCGGGGCTCTACCACCTACAGAACAGAACAGAACAGCAGCTAAACATCGATGTTAATTCACCATCGATAACTATCGACCATCCCTAGTACATTATCTACTATATGTATAGTATGTTATCTACGTATTACATATGTGAATAAATACATAAATTGTTTAATAAACATCGAATATTAATATGAACAAGGTCATCAAATATATTTCCACTGAATAGAGAATAACGGATAATTACTTTCTCGTATGTAATAATATTCTCTTTAGATATAGCTACAGAACAATAATATGTATTAGTTCCGGAGATTGGAGAACATAAAAATGTGTAGTAGGGATCTCATCACATCGTGCATAGTTCCACTTTTATGACAATATTTTTATGTTTACCTCATATGAAATTCCAGGGGACAGTTGACGACATCGGACGCGTATCGTTCTTGCTATATTTCGACCTTTATTTTTAATATTTGTTTATAGCTGTTTCATGTTTGGCTCAGGTGTTGAGTTATACGTGAATGCGTACTTAAAGAGATTTTAAATGTTTGTTTTTGAAGTGACATTTCTTTAAAATTTGAATCCGCAATCTTTTTGTGTGACAAAAACTGGTGGGGACAAACACTGTGTCGGGTAGAGAGGGAGCATTGTCTTGCTTGCCTTCGGGTATTGGAGAACAGTGAGATAAAAGTTCTTCTCGCTTTCTTTATGAAAGTTTCATTTCAACCCGCTTGTGAACTACAAATTTTTTTTTTCTTGCATTGGCAATTTTTCTTAACCCTTCAATCCCTAGTAATAAATGCGAATTTGTTTGTTTGTTAAGCTATCAAGCCTTAACTATTGAATCGATCGTCGTGAAAATTTGCATTCACATAAGTACAGAATATAATTTTGCAGCAAAATCTATCTGATCATAATAATTACATTCTATTAATATTGCAAGTGAGAATGTTTGTCACGATGTAAACGATTAAAGTAAAGTAGGTTTCTGAAAGAGAATACTTTAAGGTATTAAACTCGCTACATTTGCGACAAACGGTTTTATGTTTATTTAAACCTTTCTAGAGGTAATTTAATCAAGCACGTATACAATAAATGACGGAGGAAATCTATTGGAATTAAATGAGAGGTCTGTTTTAAAACTTTCGTGTAATTTACAATGACGTCAGCTATGTAACCAGTGGCAGATTTGCCCTAAGGTCCAGGAGGCCCGGGCCTAGGGCGGTCAGATATTAGGGGCGGCCAAACGTGATATATAATCCACTGATGATAACAAGAAATAATTCAAAGTAGGTAAGTAAATATTCTAAAGGCTCGCGCACATTAAAGTGGGCCGCACGGCACCGCATTGTATAAAAAAAATCCTTAAAAAAAGTTGGCAAAAAAGTAAATTCATTATGTACTCAATATGATGGGTGCTGAGAAAGTGATGGCTAGTACTTACCACGTGGCCTGGAGCCTTTGGCGGCCAAGACTGCAAATCCGCCACTGCATGTAACTGTGATTATTAACGCGTGAAATCATGTATATTACTAACGCCAATAACGAAATCGTTGTGGGTGGCCTTAGGACGACTTCAAGAAGGGGGACGCTATATAAATTATTCTTACCTAAGTAGATTATACAGCAATTTCGTGTAGATATGAACTGCCCGACTAACTAACCTTTTTTATCTATAAGATGTTGGTCTGAAAAGTTACATCGGGCTTGGTAGCGAGCACGAAAGGCAATCGATCAAAATGCCAACTAGCGTAAAGGTGTCAAATTGGCTTAACCTCGGCGTGGGCTCTTGTCTTGCATGCAAATTGTGCCAATTTTAACTATGTTACATGCATACGTGCTGCATGAACGCGTTTATTTAGGATCTGATAATTTTTTCTAAGGGTATCTTATCAAGAACAGATAGGGATTGGACCCTTACAGTACCTACGTATGCTTTTTGCACGTATTTTGAGATACAATGTCTTGCGTGTTGTTAGTAGCTATTGAGTGAGATTGTACTGTATTGTGCAAGCTCCGGACTCGAGGGTTCTGTGCCGAAGGATCGTATGTAAGCCCCTCGCGTTAGATGTCTAACGTATTTATATGAACTTTCCCAACAATAGCCAGGTGATGACACATAAACGTATTTTTAAATACGAATTAATCATTTATGACGGTACACGAAATTTTTACGTTGATATGTAGATAATTATTTTTTGATTTGTTTCAAGACGGCAGGACTAAAAACTAATTAAGTTAACATCAGACTTTTTGTAAATGACTTTATAAGTACTGAGCAGTATATGCACTATAGCGACCATCTAATAGTCAGATTTTAGGAACAGTTGTTGATTAAATCAACTATGTAACATACTAGCTATTCCCGCGACATCGTCCGCGTGGAATAGTTACTTTGGGGTAACGCTAACACGCAGTAAAATCTCTCACAAGGAAATAAAATCTTAATTTTGAAACATTATTCATAGGTCCTCCATTCCTATTGGTCTTAGATGATATATCTAATATATAAAATTCTCGTGTCACAGTTTTCGTTGCCATACTCCTCCGAAACGGCTTGACCGATTTTGTTGAAATTTTTTGTGCTTATCCGGTATCTATGAGAATCGGCCAACATCTATTTTTCATCCCCCTAAATGTTAGGGGTAGTCCACCCCTAAATTTTTTTATTTTATTTTTTAGACAAAATTTTTAATTTCTATTTTTTTATGATACAACATACAAAAATACATACAATCCTCAATTTTCACCCTTCTACGATCAACCCTTATTTTTTAATAGCCATTTTAGTAATTATTCATTTTTCACCACTTGGTAAATTATCCCAGAGAAAGAGCTAATTAAAACCAAGTTGTTGTCTCTTTTGTGAGCGGGTTTTATGCTTACTTTAAAATATTTCTCACATACCAACTGGGTATATGTTTAAGTAAGTCCCTGTATTGTTCGGATTTACAAATGCAAACGGTTGAGGTCGCTAAAATCGGGTTTTAGGTTAATTACGATTTTTCGCGTTTAAAAATATAATTGACACAGGTTTGAACCAATTCGGTGCAGACGAAGTTGCACGGGTCAGCTAGTATAATATAGCTTTCCTCGATAAATGAGCTATCTAACACTGAAAGGAATTTTCAAATCGGACCAGTAGTTCCTGGGATTCGCGCGTTCAAACAAATAAAATAACTTTATAATATTAGTATAAATAATATTGGATTAGAATTTCTACGCAGGTGACGTCTTTTGTAAAAATAATTACCAAATGAAACAATATGATAAATGTGTTCTTATATCTTCAAGGGATTATGTGAGTTACTGTACAGGAAACGTACTTTCAATTTTATAGCGTAATTCCGCTTTTGCCAGGGGCGACACGATGCAAGCTGACAGAGACGCCATTTTGAAACATTATTTGACAGTCAACGATTCTGAAACTTGACAATGTTGGCAGAAAGATATTTCATATTATGTTTCTGTTTATTTGATCATTTGGTCATAATATACACGTGGAGGAATTGAAGTTTTAGTTTTTTTTTATAAAAACTTATAACGTCATAAACTCACAAACTTTATCTCTTTATAATATTAGTATGAATGATATTGAATATCATTGATTAGTATGGATAATTCAGTTTAATTCATAAAGGTATGCAATTTTTCATCAATGTTTTATTATGACGTTATCACGTAAAATTATCGTCCGAAATACAACCTTTACAGACGACCAATTTTTTTAAAGTGGGTTAATAAATTTGAAATCAACTCGGTATGTATTCCTTTTATTTGTTGATACTATAAATTATAAATAGATTATTATTATTTTTTTTTATTAACGTGGGGAAATCCTTAACGGATACGCTACCCTCCCGGGGGAGAGGGTAGGTTATGTCCGATTCGCACGGACTAAAACCCCACGGTGTACCGTCCGCCGCATGGTAGGGGCAGCCAGGGATCGAGCATGCTCACCGACCTGATAAACTGCCCCTGCGGCAGCCTGGCGAATGAACGCCAGGCTTCACCCTACTATAGAGAGGCTACTGGGTACACGACCAGTAGCCTCCCCTCGTCAGCCTCACCCGTGCAACGAGGAGATGGTGGGCCCCGCCCCATCCCCTCAGGTTTGACGACGGTTTTGGGAGGGACGGGCGTTACGCCTCGCCCCTCCCGCTGCTCTTCTTTGGCGAAGAGGACTACTTCTAGGATCGACCTCCCGGGCCCTCTCCGCCGCCTCCTTCTGTGAGATGATGGTCTCGCAGAAGGAGGCCACAGCAGCCCAGACGTCCTCGCTGCCGAGCATGGCAGAAACCACGCTTGGCAGCGAGAGATCGTCCCCCACCACCGCAACCAGGGCGCAGCGCTGATCGCCCCACGCGGCGCACTCCGAGAGAGTGTGCTGCGCGGTGTCCGTCTCAGCGCCGCACTCGTGGCATGCGGCGGTGGGCTCCCTGCGCGCTATCCGATGCAAGAACCAACCGGAGCATTCGTGCCCGGTCAGCACCTGCACCAGACGGTACGTTAGGGAGCTCCAGCCCCTATTCACCCAGGCCGACAGAACCCGGCGGACAGCGTCTATGGTAAATCTTCCGTAAATGCTCGTCCGCCAGGCGTCGGCCCCACTTCTCTATTTGCTCGCTGCGGGCTGTAGCCGAGGCGGGCAGCGGACGCGTCGATATTCTCGCTGTCCAAGGGGGGCGAGGCCCAGGCCTGGATGATGGCCGCCTTCTCCGCTTTCTCCCTGTCGAGGCGGCTCATCGCCCAGCGGAGGAATCATACGACTTTGAGCTGACGAATCGTCACTCCTCTAGTGACGATACGTCCGGCTCTGACTCCTACATGGAGCAGGATCCTTCCGCTGACGACGGCTTCACCGAAGTCACGCGGTGTCGAAAAACCCTCGTACAAAACAGCCCTGCTACGCTAGGCAGGTCTCGCCGTCTAAGGCGCCTGCGGCGTCAACCCGTCTCCGACCTCCGCCGCTCAACTCTAGAGAGGCCTTCCTTAACTTGCCGAGCACATCTCGTGCACCGGTAGCGACCGCATCCGCGCCTAGCGCGCCCCTCCGCCCCGCACGGGCCTCTCAGGCCCCGTGGGCCCCCAAGATCGCACCCCAGCCTGCTCCTCGTCCTCAGGCGTCTAAGCCTTCACAGGCCGACCCCGCCCTCTTCTTCAAATTATCTGGTATGGACTGGTCAGCCCAGCTCTTAGTTTTCCACGAGATCTCGGAGGTCTCCGCGTACGATGAAGTAGCAAACGATCCAAAACAGGGCCCTATTCGTGCGATCGCGAAGTTTCTCGCCATCGCGGCTACCATTCAAAGGCTCGCGCGCGCCGCCGTCCCGAAATAATAATAATTTTTCTCTATATAAGATAGAGTAAACTCGCATGTTTATATCTATCTTCCCCTAAAATCGATAAACAATGTCGTTATTTCTATTTTTAGATACCGGTGCCGGCGTTTAATCTGTAAATTCAATCTTTTCAATTCACGTGGCCGGCCACGTCGCGAACCCCTCCCTCGTGCGTCACGAGGCAGGGCCCTCACGTTTTACTCCCGCACATACGTCGCGCTAAGCCTTCACAGGCCGATCCCGCCCTCTCCTTCAAATTATCTGGTATGGACTGGTCAGCCCAGCTCTTAGTCTTCCACGAGATCTCGGAGATCTCCGCGTACGATGAAGTAGCAAACGATCAAAAACAGGGCCCTATTCTTGTGATCGTGAAGTTTCCCGCCATCGCGGCTACCATTCAAAGGCTCGCGCGCGCCACCGTCTCGAAATAATAATATTTTTTCTCAATATAAGATAGAGTAAACTCGCGTGTTTTTATCTATCTTCCCCTAAACAATGTCGTTATTTCTATTTTTAGATACCGGCGCCGGCGCCGTTCGTTTAATCTGTAAATTCGATCTCTTCAATTCACGTGGCCGGCCACGTCGCGGACCATTCCCTCGTGCGTCACGAGGCAGGGCCCTCACGTTTTGCTCCCGCACATACGTCGCGTCATCTCGGCAGCACCTTTGCTCGAGATTACCCGGGCGATCACAAAGATTTTGCTATCGCGATACAATACACACCACACCGATTATACACATATTCAGACATGCACCTTTAAACAAACTTGTGGAAGGGTTTACTTTTTTTCCCTTATTCGAACTGAATCGAGTAATTTAGTTTGTTTCTTTCCGATTTACATGTTGTGTTTTTGAATCATGCAATTTTAATTGTATGATTAAAAAATGAAGACATGTTTAGCTTAGCATAGTTTAGCTAGGTCAGATCGGGTTATTTCCGGTAACAGCCCAAGCCGAGGTGTGCTGTGCACCCTTGAGCATGTTACTTAAACAAAATCGGCTGAGTGCCTTAAGCGTTCGTCTTAGTAGTCCGGTGAAGCTGTGAAGGCCTAGTAAGGCCAATAGCGTAGTCAGTTCGAGAAAAAAAAAGAGTACATTTTCTCTAATTTTAACGCTGATCGGAATCTGGACTCGAACCCGGACACGATAGAAACTAAACCGAAACGTACAATAGCTGTCTTTTTCGATATTGCCAAGGCCTTCGATAAAGTCTGGCATGAAGGGCTCGTATACAAGATACGTTTAGCTTGTGTACCCGATAGGTTAATTCACATCATTCGCGATCATCTTACCGATAGAACCTTCCGTTTTAGAGTGGACGGTGAACTGTCATCGCACCATCCGATACACTCAGGTGTGCCACAGGGCTCCATATTCGCGCCCACGCTCTTCAATCTGTTCATCAGTGACCTACCTCGGTCTCGGAGGGTCGAGGTAGGTTGTTACGCTGACGATACCGTTATTTACACTTCCGGCTGGCGGTCGGACTTTCTTAGGAAGCGCATCGAAAAAGCCGTTTATACTCTCGGTGAATGGTTTCGTCGATGGCGCATAGAAGTTAATCCCGATAAGAGTGCCGCAATACTCTTCGATCCCACGAAACGGGCAAACAACTTTGAGCCCATCAGGCTATATGGAATCAATATCCCTTGGGTCGAAAAGGTCAAATATCTTGATGTTACATTAGATAGACATCTAAAGTTCAATTAACATATAGACAGAGTGCGAAACAAAGCCGCTATGGTCTTGGGTCGCCTCCATCCTTTGCTTTGTCATAAGAGTAAGATGTCCTTCAGACACTAGCTCACTTTGTATAAGACGTGTATCCGTCCCGTGATGACATATAGCTGCCCCATTTTTGCGCATATGTCCAAAGATAACTTTCATAAGCTGCAGGTTCTCCAAAATCGTGTTTTACGTAAAGTGACCGGTGCTCCGTGGTACATCCGGAGAGTCGATCTCCATAGAGACCTAGAAATCCCTTCTATCTGGGCGTACGTAAAATCATTTACGATTAATTATTTTGAAAAAGCCGCGAATCATCCCAATCCGTTAGTGGTATCCGCCGCAAACTATGAACCCGTACCTAACGCTGCGCGTTATAAAAGACGTACGCCACACATTTTTACCGACTTTCCTGATTCAATCACGTCAGCAAACGATCAGTACCAGCCTGTCCCTCGCAACAGAGCGTGTTCACGCCCACGCCCGCGTAACCACAGATCACGCCGCCGTGGTCTGGGGGTTAATTTCGCTCCCGCACACTCGATTAGGCCTCCCACGGCAACGGCTCAAGCTTAGGTTCGATCTCTCGGTAGAGAGCCCTTGAGTGCGTTGCTTGCGCGATACGGTGACACACAAATCACTGCTACAACACTACACGATCACCCCCACACACGTGCACGCCTACACGCTTACACATGAAAAGTGGAAGGGTTTACTTTTATTCCCTTATCGAACTGAAAAACTCTCAATTTTCCGATAATAAATATATGGAGGAGTTGTTGAGGCGTGTATGCTTGGTACACATATACGTTTCAACAACTCATACATATATGAATAGTTAGCTAGGTTAGCTAAGATAGGTCGCGATTTTGCATGCAACAGGCAACAGCCAAGCCGAGGTGTGCCGTGCACCCTTGAGCTGGTTGCCAAAATAAAATCGGCTGAGTGACTTAAGCGCTCGCCTTAGTAGTCCGGTGAAGCTGTTGAGACCTTGCTGGGTCAATAGCGTAGTCATTTCGAAAAAAATAAATCATTTCATTCTGTATACAGCTATATAGGAAAATTAATTTTGAATCCTTCTAAAGTTAATTATATATTTTTTTAATGTAACGTTATCAATTGTGTTTAATGCTTTTTTAAGCTAAAGACCAACATACATTAACATAGGTGTTTGTTTATATAGAATGATAAGTTGTTTGTGTATACACTGTACGGTGCCACAGAATGACAAAAAGCCTATTTCAACGGTCGACCGTATGCTTAAAGTCAAGTAAAGTCGAAAGCTTCCGTACACTTATAAACGACCCGATCACGATTTGACACAGACTCTCGATGTTGAAGTGTCCAATTTACAGGAACGCTTGCCCCACTTATGTGGCTTTGGATGTACGTAGATTTCGAGTGCGAGTTCTCTTGTATCATTTGTAAATTGCTGTGAAAGATTTACTATGACTTTTATTGTTACACTGATTCGGCTTTATTTTATTTGTTCGAAAACGTTTGCTTTTGTTTCGTAAACGTTTCTATTAAATGGATTGTTTCTTTACCGCTTTATATGATCTATACCTCGGTTTATATGGTTTATCGGTTTTATACCGGTTTTTGTATCATTTTATTTACCGATTTATACGGCTTATTTTTGTTACCTGATGTTAAGTGATCACTGCCGTCCATAGAAACCTGCGACACCGGTGGAGTCGCAAGTGCGCCGCCAGCCTGTGTTTGGGGGAAAGAGTAAGAGAGAGGAGGAGGGAGGGGCGAGGGGAGGGGAGGCGGGCCTGCCGGCACTCTCACTGGCCGAACGAAACGCAACAATGCAAGCACTGTTGCCTTACGTCGGTTTTCTGTGAGAGGATGGTACTACCCCGGATGAGCCGAACCATTCATGCTGGAACCAGTAATAGCTTCTGCGTGGCTCTACCACCTATACCACTAAAGAAAGTGCAGAAAAAAAAAAACTAAAGAAGTAAAAATATTCTAAATGTCCATTCTTTTAAATTTACGATGAATATTCTTATTCAAATGAGGCTTTGACAAGGCCTTTATGAAAGTCAAATTCTAGCTTCAGTTTAGAGCACAGCGACACTGACTCGAACTACAAGGAAACTTGGGCTCTCGTCGGAATTGTTATGAGAACTTAATTTCAGAGCAAATTTGTCTTCCAAAGACATGTTTATTTCTGATAGACTAACGTGGAATGTATTTTGTTACATGCGAAATAGTCATACTCCTTTTAAAAGTTTTATATCTTTTAAAATTCATATTAGTGACTTAATTTATCGTTTTATTCTATCAAAATTAAAATACACACTTATATATAAAGCCTTAAATATTTTTAATGAAAATAACTTAATTTTTTGTTTTATAGAATTTACTAATTAACTGATGATTGCTTCGTTAAGTTTTAATGAAGGTATATATTTTTTTTAATATTATAGGGGGCAAACGAACAGACGGGTCATCCGGTGGTAGGTGATCACCGCCGTCCATAGACACTTGCAACACCTGGGGAGTTACAAGTGCGTTGCCGGCCTTTAAAAAAAGTGTACGCTTGCTTCTTGAAAGTTTCATAGATTCATAGTTAGTTGCTTGGAAACAACGCCGCTGGGAGTCGATTCCACAGGGTCGCAGTACGAGGCAAAAACGACCTTGAAAACCTTACCGTGGAAAACCTCCACTCATCGAGGTGGTGTGGATGAAATTTAAGTTTCAGGCGGGTAGTACGATGGTGGAATGTAGCGGCAGGTAAAAGTCCAAACAACTCCTCTGAAAACTCTCCGTGGTAAATGCGATAAAGAACGCAAAGAGACGCGATGTCCCGACGCAGTGCCAATGACTCGAGCCGATCGGATAATACCTCGTCGCCTACGATTCGAGCTGCTCTACGCTGGATGCGGTCAAACGGAAGCAGTTGATATTGAGGCACTCCAGCCCAAAGGTTAGAACAGTATTCCATGTGTGGGCGGACTTACGCTTTATAGAGTAGTAAACGATGTTCTGGTGAGAAATACTGTCTTGCCCTATTAAGGACACCTAGTTTTTTGGAGGCCAACAATGCCTTGCTCTCCAAATGACCGCCAAATTGAACGTCACTCGATATGTCGACACCAAGGATACCAATACTGGGTATGGCGACTAAGGGGACTTCCTGAAAGCTAGGCATTAGGTCAAATTTGATCTTTTTCGCGGTAAATGCGCAAACTTGTGTCTTAGTAGGGTTAAAGTCGACCAAGTTTTGTCCACCCCAATGCGAGACGTGTTCGAGTGACGTCTCCATTTCAGACAAAAGTTGATTCCGGCATTCAACAACGCGTTCCCGGGAAATATTAGCCCGGCCAGTGTATAGAACATCCTCAGTGCTATCGTCTGCATAGCAATGAATGTTGCTAACTTGCAATATATCATTGATATACAGAAGAAAGAGAATAGAGGATAATATACAGTCTTGTGGGACACCAGCATTCACAGGTTTCAAATCAGAGCTTGCATCGTCGACTGTGACTTTTATGCTTCGACCAGTGAGAAAGCTAGATACCCAGTTGCATAAATTTCCGGGAAGTCCAAAGGAAGTAAGCTTCGACAGAAGCTCTTTGTGCCAAACCCGATCAAAAGCCTTCGCTACGTCTAAACTTATGGCAATGCCCTCACCCTTGCTTTCCACTGCCTCCGCCCATTGATGTGTCAAGAAGGCTAGAAAATCACCAGCTGAGCGACAATGGTGAAAGCCATATTGACGGTCGCTAATAAGTTGGTTCTCCTTTAGTTACTTCAAAAGCTGGCAGTTTATAATAGTCTCCATTATTTTGGAAAGCAAGGAAGTGATGGCAATTGGCCGATAGTTCCACGGCTCTGAGCGATCACCTTTTTTTGGCGTCGGGTGCACAGAAGCAGACTTCCAAGATACTGGCACAACACCTGTACAATAGGAGTGCCGAAAAAGACGCGCAAGAACTGGAGCCAGTTCCGGAGCACATGCCCTTAGCACAACTGCGGGAATCCCGTCAGGTCAACTCGACTTTCTGAGGTCTAAAGAGAAGAGCTTTTTGCGTATATGATTTGCAAAAACTGCACATCGGGCATGCAGCTTTTGCAACGCGCTATGTTCGGTGGAGACTTCCCCTTGTCATCTAGAGTCGAGTTCGACGCAAAAAGTCAGCCAAGAAGTTCGGCTTTGTCTTTTGCGTCGTAGGCCAACGAGTTGTCTTCCTTCCGCAATGGCGGGAACGATGGCAGACTGAAGTTCCTTAGGGCGGCTTTGGCGAGAGACCAGAATGCCCGAGTTCCAGAGGGAAGACGAACCAGTTTCTCACCAATTCTGCCAATGAAGGCGGACTTTGCTAAGACAATCGATCTTTTGTAAGACCTGGAGGCAACATTATACTCCTTTTTGAGAGGTATTTACATCCTTAGACACCATCGCATCAACCCAGGCCGGGTACCATTTTGCTTCCGGCGTTTAGCCATTCTGCAGGAATGACCAAACCAAGGTTGAGTTTTGCCACCGACGGGCACTACGGAATTAAGGATAAATAAGTCCATCCCTTGTAGTATGGCGTCGGTTACAGCTTTGGCGACAGCGTCAGGATCGTCCAGTGAGAAGCAAACTTGCCCCCAGGGGAAAGAAGCGAAGACAGCTCGCATGCTATCCCAATCTGCTGACCTATAGTGCCAAACTCGGCGGCAGCCCACTGATCGCGGGCGTAGTGGGCGCGAGAGAGACACGTTACTCCGGATCAGGCAATGGTCCGAAGAGCCTAAAGGGGCGCCAACGGTAACTCGATAACTGTCCGGATGAGCGGTCAGCAGAAGGTCCAACAGGGAAGGCGTATGTTTCTCTACATCTGGGATCCGCGTAGGCGAGGTAACCAGTTGCGTTAGGGAGGACGCCAGAGTAAAGTCGAAAACAGATCTCCCCGCGTGATCGATGGTGCGTGAGCCTAGCTATTCGGCATGGTGGGCGTTAAAGTCGCCAAGAACCACGATCTCAGCGGAAGGGACTTGTCGAAGAGCGATATCAGTCGCCATTTGAACGTGCTCCATGAGGCGCTCTGTCTCGGTATTACCGCTATGGGATCGGTAGAGACATGCATAGACACGTAGATGGTCGACGCAGTCCACACGGAGAATAAGTAGTAAGTTTACCTTCAAGATTCGCAAGGCGATGAAAACATATATCCTCCCTGACAAATGCGCAGACCCCAGCCCGAGGCACGAAAGCATGCTCAATTTTGTAGCCGGGATAAGTCAGGTAGGCGACGTCTGCAGGGAAATATATTTGAGTTTCCGTTAAAAAAAGTAAGGCCGGCCTCTCCATCTCGAGGTGTGGACGGAGTTGATGTTTGAGTGGATTCCCCTAATGATGCAAAAGTCCACGTGAAACGTGGAAGGGGGTACCGTAGACTTACGTTTGCCTTTGCCCTTCGCCATGGCAAGCGGTTTTTTGCCCTCCCCAGAGTACGAGGGACAGCCTGAGCGGGAACGCTTAGGGGGGATTCTCATTCACGAGACGTGCTGGTACCCCCCTGGGGTATATTTACATTTAAAGCCGCTTTCATGTCGGGGGAGGGGTAGGCCTCCGGCAACTCACTGACCAAACGAAACGCAACAGTGTCAGCACTGTTACTTCACGTCGGTTTTCTGTGAGAGGGTGGTACTATCCCGGACGAGCCGACCCATTCTTGCTGAAACCAGTTATAGTATCAGCGTGGCTCTACCACCTACTAAACTACTTCCTTGAATGCTTCTTTACGGAAATGCAAAGTAATATTCAAGCAAGTGCTTATAAGTTTTAGTGTTTGAATAAAGTCTCATTAGATATTGAATAATGGTGTGGTCTAAGATCGCCATATTTGGTTGGTGATAGATTTTTGAAACTTGAGAGTGGTACCTAATCAAAAAGGTATTAGAAAAAGTCCTACAACGATGTTATTTTGAATATATATAAATGATGTTAATATATCTTCTTTATAATTTTTTTCTGTACCTGTGTGTCACTGAACTTCTCCTAAACGGCTGGACCAATTTTGATGAAATTTGGAATTTTGTGCGCGTGTTCCAGTGGATTAGAGAATGGTTTATTATAAATATCACCTACCAATCCCATCTAAACCATTCTTTGCAGGCACTCGCTAGTTACAATATACACCTTAATACCGATAAAACGTAGTTTATAACACCCGGAGACAATTTAGCTTCATATTCCAAAAGTTATTTCGAAATTGGATCAGTAGTTTCATAGCTTACCTGCTGCAAGCAAATTAACAAAGTTTACCTCGTGCTCTATTTCTTTATTAGGTAAATGTTATGAATTATTAATATTTTAAATTATCGTTTTGAAACAAGAAAATAATATTATTGTTTTATAATTAGTATCTACATAATGTTTGAACAATTGTTTATCTGCATGGATTATGTTATGTAAAAACGAATCGTAATGCAAGCCGCACTCTGTGTGCTGAATTAACTAATACTAAATCAATAATGGGAAAATGCGAGCCTACGCTACTACGAATACTATTTTCATTCGTGCGTCATAGAACTTGTAGTATACAAAGGACTACTATATCTGTGTGCTATACTCACAGTGGCTCACTGTTCACTCGGATGTCACTATGAATAACATGCGTATTAAATTCTCTAATAATCTTTATTCAATAGTTGGATATATACATTTTGTTATTATTATATGCGTAGTAGAAATAAAACCTTTATTACAGTGAAAATAAAATACTTTTTAGCTCGTCGAGTTTGCGATATTCATTGTTTCACTTACGCACGATATGTGAAATTTTCCCCACTACGTCTATGTAGTGCGGACGAAAATGCTACCTTGGTATTTCACGACCAATTTAAGGTGGCGGCAGGTGTAGCTTGGGTAGCCTGCGCCATCTTTTCCCTCTCAATACGTGCAGTATTATGGGTAAGGAATAACGATAAATTTTTATCTCCAAGGGGAATATCTGTTTTAATAAATTTGAACCCTGGCTCTTTTAATTTTGCCGCGTTATGATAATGACGTTGGCGGATCTATACGTATAATAGTAATGTAAATGTAATGTGTCTGTATGTTTTAGATTTTTGTAAAAAAAAAATGTTGAAGGTGTCCAAGAACAAGCAATAAAATACATTTCAATCATCTTTTTACACGTCTGTCTGTCGATCTGTCTGTTTGTTTGGATACACATTTTTGCTAAAATACTGAATTAAAACTGGAAAAAGCATATCTTCAAGTAACATTCAGCCTTTGTTTTATTAAAATCGATTCACTCTGTCAACACTTATTATAACTTTATTAATGACATGAATTAAGTACGAGAGAAAAGTATCTATATACAAGTAAATGGACTTAATACATTCAGATAACTTTAGTCACTGTTCTTTACGTAAGGTTTCACGCGGACGAAGTCGCAGTAACAGCTATAATAAATATTTTCGTTTTATTCTCATCAGAATAAAATTGTTTATGAACACATATGGGAATAAATATTTATTTGTATTCATTCGCAGAAAAAGCAAATACATTGACGTAGCCTTCAGAATTAACAATGACAATGGACTGTGCACATCGTTAATCGATTGGACGGGCTAATAATAACGAAGAGAGGAGTTTTTGGCGGGATTTTAGTCTGTCATGTAGTGGATTTTATATTTTATTCATAATCTTGTGTTATTTGACTATATATTGTGTAAATTTGGTGGTGTTTTACGTAATATAGTTAGTTTATTATGCATAAGTGAAGTGAATGGAAAATAATAACACGGAGCATGAAATTCTGAGATGCCACAAAAACTCCCTGGAAGGTTCTAGCAAGGGATCCACCATCTTGTTAGAATATGGTTTCACACGATGCTTAATATTGGAATGATCACACGAAGTTTGTGATATTATTGACTACGTGACAATGGCAGTAATAATCGGAAAGATTGATTGCCAAAAATAAAGTTAAAAAAAAAAATAACGAAGAGTAATCAAGCGGCCACAGCGTATTGGAAATCGCTGCGTAGGCGGAAAGTGAAGTCTGTGCAACTCCGCTGGATGCAAGCAAAGCAATGTCTGTTTTGGTGTTCTTTAACCCGTTGATTGCCAACATCAAGACACCTCATAGTTTGTGAACTTGCTCGGGATGCCTTTCTGTAGTTGCTACTTCTACAGCTACGAGCAAAGTCGTAATATATCAGTGTAAATATGGATCGGTGACTTCACAAAAGAGAAAAAATCAGATTTGACTTACATAAACTTTTGTGTTGTAATTTCAGATACAATTACTAAGTTGTAAATAAAGCTACGAGATAATTAGAGCATGCATGGGTCAGTTCGCCCGGGGTAGTACAACCCTCGCATAGAAAACCGACGTGAAGTAACAGTGCTTGCATTGGTGCATTTCGTTCCGTCAGTGAGAGCACTGGAGCCCTCCTCCCCCTTCTTTCTTCCCTACTAATACAGGCTGGCAACGCATTTGCGACTCCCCTGGTATTGCAAGTGTCTATGGATGGTGGTGATTACTTAACATCAGGTGACCAACCTCTTCGTTTGCCCCCTATGATAAAATATAAAAATAAAAATAATAATTAGTCATACCATGTTTATCTTCCAAAATAACACTTTTTTTCTTCCTGATAATTACTATTTACTATAATTAACCGTTTTTACTGTCACTAAGGTCAAGGAACGTGTTAAAGAATTTTAAATTCAACATGGACGTATTTTGGTTCACTCAATGGATGGGTGTAATACATAAAGGAAGTTACACTGTGTTATATGTGTAATAATTATAAAAAAAATTATATGTGTAATAATAGTATTTTTTTAATAGTTTACATATAACAAAACAAGGTCATGATTGTAAAAATAGTAAATATTTTCTACTCTATCAGAAATCTCGGGTAAAAAACATAAAACATATATATAAACATAAACATAAAAACTCCTGGAACACGGTAAGCGCAATGAGAATTTGAAAGTTCTGGTCGGCATATCTCGGAGTTTCTCAAAGTTATAAAGTTTAATTTCATCTACATTTATTACGAACGTGGAGAGTATCGAATTTAAGAAATAACTTATTTTGTCTGCTTGTTTAGAATCGCGAAAGGGAATTGTGAAAACAAAGGCACTGTGAATATTTGTCGAATATAATTAAGTAGTTAAAAATTACTGCAATATGAAGCATGAAGACATCTTTAGGTATCTCAATGTATATTTGTATATATATTTAATATGGTCGAACAATAAATTTATTTTTTGTTATCATCGTTATGTTTTTTTCAACGGTAGCACATCTTTTTATCGTGTTGCGTTAGTGATATACTGAAATCTACTTATATTGTCTACACTTTCGTTGAAATAACGCATATGCCTCCGGTACGCATACTGTCTAGTAAAATACCCATCCTTCAAAGTCGGAATTAATTGTTGTCGAATAAATAAACAAGGGATATAATTTCTTCAGTTATTTTAGTCAATATTCGTGAAGAATTTTTATATAAAATTACATAACTGTTCTATATTAAAATATGGTAGCAAAACTACGCAGGAGGTTAATTAAATTTAAATACTGTGCTTTTAAGCTACCGGTTACTTGTTTCGATAAGGAATTAAGGTGAATTTCAAATTGTATTAATTAATTAACTAATCTCTTGGCATTCCAAATTTATTTTGATGGAAGATAATGATAAAGATGAGGTGTAAGGGGTGTCTAGTAACATCTCAAGACTTGAGACACCCAAGCCAACCTCACCTGCACGTGGTGCACCCTGCCGATCAACGAACGAGGCAATGGCGATAGCGGGATGGTAGGGTTATACAGCCCGACTGGGTCGCAACCACCATGTACATGACGAAAGAGCCCGTCATAGTGACTCGCCTTTGCACGTCGCGTGTCGGGATCAGCCTGTGCATATGCAGTACCAGGTGACTTTCGTCATTATGGCCGGCATGACAGCGGCGACCGACGATGGATAATGTCTCTCGGTGGTCGCCACTGTTCTTGGATTGTACTATGCTTACCATCAGGCATAGTGCAGCCACTTTGTCGTGCTTCAATAAAAAAAAAAAAATAATAATAATTGTTTAAAAAATGTATTGCCTACACTTTTTGTAGTACTACGTTAAATACAAGAAAAAAATTGTATACTATTTTAAATGTCAAGTCTCATAGTCTTTGTCTCCTCGGAAAATGCCTGAAGCGTTGAGAAAATTAACTTATTTGAAATCACAAGAGACTAACCAAAGATAACTGACAAGTTTATGTTGTAACTAACAACTTGTTAAATATAATGAGCTATTATAAAGTATAGTTACATGGGCGACCGAGCCTAGCTCGGTTCTATAAAAACATTTTTAAATTAAAATAAACTGTTAGGTTTGCTTCACAAAATTAACATTTTTCACATAAAAAAAAATATTAAAAAAAGATATCTCTCTTATAATAGTAAAATTATTTATTCAATTTAAATAAATAGGTATGCCTTGAAACAAAATTAAAAAAAAAAAATTATATACACTCGGATTCGAACTGGGGTTACATGGATTTTCGAAGCAATCCATTCCCACCTGAGTTATTTTTGTTTTGACGGCGGCGGCGAAATTTACTTTCATGTTCTAGCTATATCTTTTTATTGCCTGAAATCTCTCTTAAAAAAAGTTTTCTATGAATAAAATCTAGCTAGATCGATTTATCGTTCCTGAAACAGCCTGCGTACTAAGTGTCACGGAAATAGATGACGCTGTTTCCGAGATCTTGACTATATACAAATATAAAAAAAATACAAGAATTGCTCGTTTAAAGGTATTAGATTAGATAAGATATTTTGAGTGAAAATGAGAAAAAAATAAAATAAATGAAACCACGGGGTTAAGTTAGTTTCCAATAAATTGCAAACAATATCTTTTGTATTGTGAAAAAGAAGATATAATTTTTTTTATATTCTTACAGTTTTTATTTTTATGTAATCACTAGCTTTCGCCCGTGGTTTCTTATGTAATATAAATTTGATATATGGATGATTGATATTAGAAAAACATCGATGATAACATCGACTTAAAAGTATCGATGTACGATAAACATTGATAGCCAAACATAGATGTTTTTTTTAGCAAATAAAACTATCTGTAAAAAAAACTAACTTTATCGAGTATTTTCGATTTTGTCTGTTGCGTTGCAGCTTCAGGAGTTGGCCAGCTTTGAAAAGAGCCTTTCTGAAGCTGTCCCTTTTCCTTTTCCCTTAGGAAATGCAAAAATATAACTATCCGTACGGCTTACTTGGATAACGTTGATTAGTATCATCTAGTGTAAAATAGTTCAATTTGATAGTTATCTAGTCTCTAGCTAGTATATTAACATTTCGTTATTTTATTCACCTAACATCGATGTGTCGATGTTATCGAAATCAAAACGTCGATGTCAAAACATTGATCAACATCGATGAATATCGAACATCCCTAATTTGATATATTTCTCAAAAACAGTATTTTTTCTGTATGATAGCTATCAGAAACTCTTGTTTGTACCCCAGACTATGCATATCAAAGCTTTATTTTAATCGGTTCAGTACATAAGACAAACAAATATTCACTAAGATATCCTTATCTCTTAAAACAATAGATTTACTGTTGATAACATGTTCTGTACTGGTTATGTATTAAGTAATCAATTTTACAAAGTGACTTCTCATGCCTGTAAAGCGGCATGACTTTTCTATTTTCAGTTCCATTGTAGTCATTGTGGGCATCGTTTACACATGGCTTGTTTGGGAAGTTGTAGGGAGCAGGAGAGGCGCAAGCAGATCCGGCAGCGCGTCCCGCCATCCGGCATGGGCCGGTACCTTCCGGCATTTCCTCGCTCCGCAATCTCTTTTCCCCGCTTCATTATTCGGGACCCCGACGTGCCGGGTCGGAGGGGCTCGGGGCGGGAATCGGTGTTGCCACTCTGTCGATATATTGTATACCTCGATATGGGTAAATTTGATTTATTTGGAACCTTTTTTTATTATTTTATGTAAACTCTAACTAAAGTCATAACATATCAACAAAAAGGCCGGTTAAAGATTTTACCTTTATTAATTGATATCATAACTAAATAAGACATAGTAGTTTTTCAATTATCCTTTTAAAAATTAATCTCACATTATTTGATTCGAAAATTATAGGTGATAATTTTAATGTTTTATATCTTTTAAGACATTATTTACTTTACCTATAACTATTGTAAGTTAACTTTGTTTAGATAGGATAAAATAAAGAGGAGTTTTTTTTATTTATTTTATTTTTGGCAACCAATCTTCCAGTAGATTATTATTGCCACTTTCGAGTAAGTAATGATATTACAAGTTTCTTGCGATCATCTCAATGTTGTAACGAGATGATGGTTGTCTTGGTAGAATTTTCTAGGGAGTTTTTGTGGCAAGACAGAGGATCATGCTTTGTGGTATCATTTCCGATCCACTTCACTTGTGCACAATAGCCAAACTATATTACGCAAAACACCACCAGTATTCTATAATATAGAGTCATATAACTCAAGGTTATGAATAAAATAAAAAGTCCACTATATGACATTCCAAGATCCCGCTAAAATCTCAGAGGCGTTATTTATTATTTGTAATGGTAGTTAAAAATGTGTTGTTGGCAACACTGTAAAACGTAGAGGCGGCAGGGCGGCACGCGAATGCGTTAGTCCGCGTGTAGCGGCCCGGCGGCTTGCCCTCCGGAGTGCCTGAGTTCTCGGAGCACTCCGTACCCCGCACCCGGCGCCCGCCCTCAGGTATAAACGCATGCATGTCGCCTCCCACCCTGTTGCGCATTGCACATCAATGTTTATGACACGCAAAACTCTATATCAATTTTCTTCCTTACTTTTTCTAACTTTATTTAATTTTTTGGCGGTATTTTATCGTTCGACTTTTGTTTTATATTTTCGGAATGATTTTGTGATTTTGTTGTGCTGTTATCGGAGGTTTCGTAACAGATTTATGACGGTACTAGAGGGTAGACAATGAATTGAAATCACTAGGGAAATTCTGAGCATTTGTTTTATATAGCTCATAAAGAAATCATAGGTATTGCTATAGCAACGAGCTGAAATATGATCGCTCTAGAATTGTCAGGAGCAAAATGTATGAAAATCATATAATATTCAGTTTTACATTCAAATATTGCAAAAAATGTATTGTATTAGGTTTGGAACTTTATTATAATTATAAATTAAGTTATTGTAATAAAAATACGGTTATGAGAAGACACAGTGTTGTATACTAATGCTTGTATATATACAAAAACAAATAGACACAATAGTCTATGAATTATTAATCATAGCTAAGTTTTTATTATTTATTTATAAAATAACACATGAAGTCATAGTGTCTCGGGTGGCTCATAAACTACAGCTATCAGTAAACGAATTCCTAGGTGTATAACGTTGTTCCAAACGGTGTTTACTCTGTCAACACGTTTCTTACGATAGACACGAGGATACGGTTTCTAATGACTCGGGGAGGGCAAACGAGTCAACAAATATTTATTCTTATATAAATACACTTCATTAACAAAGTATAATGAATCGTGGGGTGTGTACGTTCACTTCAATTTACGAAGCAATGACAAATGTATACACACAAATAGAGAAAGACGTGTCTGTTATTTCCCTTATCGAACTGAAAAACTCTCAATTTTCCGATAATAAATTTATGGAGGAGTTGTTGAGGCGTGTATGCTTCGTGCACATATACGTTTCAACAACTGATACATATATGAATAGTTAGCTAGGTTAGCTAAGATAGGTCGCGATTTTTCATGCAACAGGCAACAGCCAAGCCGAGGTGTGCCGTGCACCCTTGAGCTGGTTGCCAAAATAAAATCGGCTGAGTGCCTTAAGCGCTCGCCTTAGTAGTCCGGTGATGCTGTTAAGACCTTGCTGGGACAATAGCGTAATCATTTCGAAAAAAAAAAAATGTCTGTTATTTAGTCAGGATAATCTCCGAAACGGCTTAGGCAATTTTAACGAAGTTTAACTGGTATATAGAATACTTTTTGGAGTATTTACCTAAACTATATCATTACGCCTTTTCCTAGGGGTTACGCAATAATGTTTAAGATAACTCTAACTCGGTAAAAGGACTGTAAGAGTTAAATTGTCAATATAAAATTACAAAGTGAATGTAAATAAAGCACATCGCGACCTACGTTTTCTCGAGACAGTTTTATTGTAGGTTAAATATTTGTATATTGTAATATTAAATAATAATAATAATTGTACTGCATCGTTTTCCTTTAATAATTAATTAAATATATTTTTTTTATTTATAAGGAGTATCCCTACGAATGCTTTGAAATAATAAACAATCTTTTTAACAATATAAAGTAAGAAAGTATTTTATTAAAAAAAAAAGATTTATCTTACAAATACCCTAATTTGTCACTTGTAAAGTTTTCACAGCTCTACCGGACTTAAAGTTTGTGTAATTAATGTTTCAACTTCACACCTTATAGCTACATAATACTTTACTATTCACTAAATTTCGTCTAATGTCCATCTCTGGGATATAAAAATGAAGTAAAACCAAAGCTAGTATAAGAAAACAAAACATTAAACTAGATACACGTTTCTATACATAAATATGATTAGTTAATGTGATAAAAATAATATATATCCTTATAAATTATAATATGAAATGCTCTGCCGCGTCTGTCTGTCTGTTCGAGATAAACTCAAAAAATATTGAACGGATTTTTATACGGTTTTCATTAATAGATAGAGTGATTTATGCGGAAGGTTTAAGTTTATAATTTGGCAATAATAATATTTAATATAATATACAATAATATTAAATATCTTTGTAAATTGGTTGAAATACAATGATAATTGTCGATAGTGTTGGAAAAAGTCAAGCCGCTTGGGAGCTTTCGTCGAAAACGCTACCTAATACCATTGAGATATAACAAAACGATTTAGATGATAATCGACGCAGACGAAGTCGCGGGCATCAGCTAATTATATTATATATGGTTAATGTAGAATAGTTGTAATATTTTATTACATTAATTAAAAACACACAGTTAATTAAAAGATAATACAATTTCACAAATCCGTGCGGAATCAGCGGTGTGTTGATGTAGCGAACTTTTCCTTTGTTGTTTGTTTAACGTGCTGTATAATTATTTTTTTTTTTATATTTATTATCGGAAAATTTAAAGTTTTTCAGTTCGATAAGGGAGTTATATTAGTGTTACGCGGCACGCCCGACGATTTAGAGCCCTTTGATAAATGCCGCCAAACACACCGCGCCTGCGTTAAGTTGAATTTTTGTATTTTGTATTTAATATAAATGGGTATTTATGTAATAAAATGAATAAACAGTCATTATTTTAAGTAACAAATTTGTAATGCTTTAACTTTTCGTTATGCCATAGCTGATTCCTGTCATAATCTATTCTCTTAGGCGTATAACTTATACAAAACAATTTCGATGTTTCACATCTGTTAGGCGTCCCGTGACGGCTCAATGTTTTTTTTGGATGCAAGTATCCTATACCCTTTTCTTTATGTGTTATATATTGACAAACAGATTTATAATATTAGTAGGGATCGTTAAGTAGTAAAGATTTCATTTCTAATTTTTTTTTCCTTATTTCACTCGGCAAATTTCCATTATTTTGTTTTGTATATTTGCTTATATTCTTTAACCTTACAGTACTTTAAATTAAAATAAACTATCTAACGTTTAGTAATTCAAATAGAATTAATAATAGCGTCGGTGGATGGTAGGGAACGAAAAATTTGCCGATGACGCCATAAAAGATGCCTTGTAAAATCCTTATGCGTAATTAAAAAAACAGAAAACTGTTGAATTATCACCTAATTTGTCGCAGACTATAATGCTAATTTGACTCATACCTGCCTTTAATGGCACTCTACCCAGCAGTGGGAAAATATCTAATTTCATTATTAACATTAAAACTTCTTGAACAACAATCCATTTAAGAAATGTCTTAAATAAACCGTGCGAACGAGGTTTCTGTAATTACTAAACCCCGTGCAACCAAGTTATATTTATTTCGGGAGCGGAGTTTAAAATTTTGTAATATTTTTATTTTCTAACTAGATTATGTCCGCGTTTTCGTCCGCTTTTTTTTTTTTTTTCGAAATGTCTACGCTATTGACCCAGCAGGGTCTTAACAGTTTCACCGAACTACTAAGACGAGCGCTTAAGGCACTCAGCCGATTTTATTTTGGCAACCAGCTCAAGGGTGCACGGCACACCTCGGCTTGGCTGTTGCCTGTTGCATGCAAAATCGCGATCTATCTTAGCTAACCTAGCTAACTATTCATATATGTATGAGTTGTTGAAACGTATATATGTACCAAGCATACACGCCTCAACAACTCCTCCATATATTTATTATCGGAAAATTGAGAGTTTTTCAGTTCGATAAGGGAAAAAAGTAAACCCTTCCACTTTCATGTGAAAGCGTGTAGGCGTGCACGTGTGTGGGGGTGATCGTGTAGTGTTGTAGCAGTGGTGTATATTTGTGTGTCACCGTATCGCACAAGCAACGCACTCAAGGGCTCCCTACCGAGGGATCGAACCTAGGCTTGAGCCGCTGCCGTGGGAGGCCTAATCGGGTGTCTTCGTCCGCGTAGAATAGTTACTTTGGGCTAACGCTAACTTTAACTCGCGACTTCGTTTAAGTGGAACGTGAAAATATTTTTAAATATTACAAACGTTATCTCCGATTTTGAAACATTTTTATCGGTGTTCGGCTTTTATTGGTTTTAGCGTGAAGATATATTGCCTATAGCCTTTCTCGATAAATGTACTATCTAACACTGAAAGGTTTTTTCAATTCAGACCAATAGTTTCTGAGATTAGCGCGTTCAAGCAAACTCTTCAGCTTTACAATATTAGTATAGAATTACTTGTCGGTTTTTATGTTGTTACTGAAAAGTTGTATCCTTTTTGTGGCCAAACTAAGTTATTTATGTAAGAGTGTTCAAGACGGGTTGAAAAATCTGTTTACGTAGATAACACGACAGTGAGTGTTACTTATCTCTTTTAGTGTGTTTATATTACTGAGAATAAGTTTTCTACGCCAAGATAAGGCTTGAACCTGAGTTTACAGCGAAGGAAGATATCTTGATGGAACTATATCATGTTGGTGTGCTATTTTCAAGCGTTCGCCTGGCTTACTACCTACTCAAGTTAAATTTACGTACTTTTTTGCATACTTTTGGTCTGCGCTTTTGTAAACTAAAAAAATACGATGAAAACTAATAAGGTTCATTGCAGTTATCCTATTTTTGATTTAAATGTGTGAAAAACGAAATCTCCGAAGATAGTTAATAAAGTTTGTATATCTGTTGTTATTAATTATACGGAAAATTGGTTAATGATATTTATATACAGCATCAAAAGAACTACAAAATTGCTATTTCATTTTTTTTTATTTTAGCCACAAAATATTTAAAAAAAACGCAAAATCATTAAAAATTCAAAGTTCAATGATTCATAGAAACCTAAATACTAACAATAGAAATTTGGCTCAATGAAATTTCTTCAGAGTTTGCAGGTGACAATAATGTTAAAAGAAACCCTATGTTTTTTTTTTTTTTTTGACGCACGACTTAGTGACTGCACTACTCCTGATGTATTATGCATAGTACAATCCAAAAACATCGGCAACCACCGAGAGACAGATTATCCATCGCCGGTCGCCGCTGTCATGCCGGCCATAATGACGAAAGTCACCCGGTACTGGATATGCATAGGCTGATCCCGAAACGCGACGCACAGAAACGAGTCACTATGACGGGCTTTTTCGCCATATACATTGTGGTTGCGACCCAGTCGGGCTGTAAAACCCTACCACACCGCTTTCGCCATTGCCTCGTTCGTTATTGAGCAGGGTGCACCACGTGCAGGTGAGGTTGGCTTGGGTGTCTCAAGTCTTAAGATGTTACGCGACACCCCTTACACCCCAAATGTTATGTTATTTGTATGGGACAATTTAAAGATCGAAGGAGGGATTATTAAAACTGAAATTAAGGGCGGTCCTTTAAACAGAATTTTGGTTGGATATATCTTGCGATAATTTGGGATGAGGGCGAAAAAAAATCTACTTTTTTCGGCACATCTTAATATATATAATAATTAAAGTTTTAAGAAATAACAAATTTATAAGCACTCCCCGTTGAACAATATCTGAAGTGGGGTAAGTGATGTGATGCGTATGCTCAAGAGAGTAAACGGATAAAATTGCTTACGAAAAAATTTTGTAAGCAAAATATATTCTTGCTTTCAAATGTTTTTAATTTTTCCCCCTTTATATGAAATATATTGTCAAGCTAGTTAAACTAAGAATATAAATACGAATGTTAACTTGTTTGTTGATACGCTTTCACGCCTCAACTACTCAACCAATCGTCACTAACGAAAAGTAAGTTTCCATCAAATTAAAGCCGTGTTCTCAAGGCATAAGTCAATTTTTTTACCGCTAGTGGTCTACTAATCTTCTACATTAAAACGTTTAATCGAATGTTTACTCATATCTTAAGCAATAAAATTATATATTATATTGTACACAACAAAAAATATGTAGAAGGATCGTCAATTTATAATATTGTGAAAAAAAAAACTAACATAGCAGGAGAAGCTAAAATAATTGGTATCAAACAGATACTATACTGTATAATCATTGGGATGTTCAATAATTCAACGGACTTCTTATGTTTCAACTTTAATAACGGTCTTAATTTGATTTTGTCGTCTTGACATTTCATAAATCATAATAAGGATTTTTAATAAAAATTATATACATTTTTTTAACGACGCACCGAATTTAGTGTATTGCTTTTCAGACAACTAGGATTTTAATTCTGGCACTACCATATAGTATTATAGTATGACCGTAACCGCTGTACCACGCCTTAGGTATGTGCTGAGAGGTGGGGAATGGGAAGGAAAGAACATGAATTCACATGAGATTCCTAATGTCAGACAGATCTTACAATATCAAACTACGATTATTTGAAGCTGTATATTTACGAGTATATATATATCCAATGTCTGTTTTTGTCCGATAAGATTTTTAAACAAGTATAAACAAAGAACCAATGTAAAAAGTGTATTATAAAAAAAATGAATCTTTAATTCTTGGAAATATAAAATCTTATCGCAAACCGCACGGGATATGGAGATATTTTATCTTATGTGTAGCCTTTGTTTGTGTATATAAAATGAATGACACCATTAACTTTCACTAGATCGACATTTATTGTGCTATTCGGTTAATTCATACTATATTTTTACAAATTGTAGCCCATATGACGTTATTCTCATATCGCACCCACGGTGCGACACTATCACTTATGCAAATTGCAACTTTTTAGGAGAAGCATTTAAAAGTTTGATATCGTAAAAAAATAATGATATTTCAAGATTTAGACAGGGTAAATAGGTTATAGTACAGCGGCAACTTTTAACTTACTTTTGAAAGAGTCAATACAGTAAAAAAAAAAAATTAAAAAAATATTTTAAACCTGCCAACCCCCTCATAAGTGACGTTGTGGCACTAAAGAAAAATAATAACCGTAATTATGTTACATTTAATAATAAACCAAAAACAAATGGTTTACTAAGTTTCATTTTAAATCGCAATTATGCACTGTTATTGATTAGTATAAGAAATAAAATATCTCTATCATCTTTTCAATCATACTCAAGCACATCTTGGTGAATCTTGTATTTGGCGTACTCAGCAAGGATCATTATAGTTACAAAACTAATCTTCCAAAAATATTTAAATATTGGGGAAATAAGATTACAACTTTATCTTGGGTTACTATTGCTCCAGAAACAAAAAAATATTATATCACAATAACCTTAGTTTTTTTTTCGAACCGACTACGCTATTGACCCAGCAAGGTCTTAACAGCTTCACCGGACTACGTCAATTACCTTAGTAACGATGTTGCTCCAAGCGACCACCTGATTCACGCGAAAACGGCAAAGACATTCATGTCCTCATACGGAAATTAGGCATACTACGTAAAAAGCATTATCGCTGCAAGTAAAGGGGTGCTTTAGGACAATTATTGCATGTTTAACTCATTTCTGCAATTTTTATATGAGTGACAGTCTCACACCAGTAAACAATATTATTATAATGTTTATCAAGATCAGTTTAGTAAGTTTTGTATAAAGGATTTAAAGAAAGAAAATTAGCAAGGTATGTTATAAAGACACACTATAAGAATGACACTAATGTATGACAGGGAAACATTTTAATATATAACAAAACGCTAACGGCAAGCGATTTTCTCAGGCGGTTAGCCATCCATGTACTGACCGCATCCGACGTTGCTTAACGTCAGTAGTCGGCCGAGAACCGGTGTTATCAATACTCTATCCGACACAGTAAACATACGGGCATCATTTTTCGACAAACAAAATGGTTGAAGATCAAAATATCTAAGCCTTCGCATAAGCAATGTCACTTCAAACACACCATCCATCTTTACAGACGTTCTGGTATATATATAGTATATATATATAGATAAGATATTAAAGCGAACTATTTCAGGATATAAATGTATCCTAATCTCATAAATAGTTTATTTATATATAAGTTTTCTAGCTACTCCATTCGCGCGGAACTAAATGAAAAAAAGTGACTAATAAAATGATCACAATGTATTAATTCCATTTACTTATCTACTTGTCTCTAGTACTTCAATCGCGTCATCATTAAAATTACAATAAGTTTTCATAGAGACCACTGATTTGAATAAAACGAAAAAAAAACAGCGCTTCGAAAATCCGTTGAACTTCAGTTCGAAACCGACCTGTCTCTTTCTTTCCGCCTCTTCCGGTGAAGCTGTTAAGACCTTGTTAGGGGTTAATAGCGTTGTCAGTTCGAAAAAAAAAAAACGAAAACAATTGCAATTATACGAATAGTACGAATTTAAATTCATTTAAATTTTAATAAATCAAATTTCAATAAAACTAAATATTTAACCAATCTACGAATTTCAAGATCCAACATAAATAATATGAAAACTAAGAAACTATAACAGTAAGAGAAAAAAATACCAAAACCAATTAATACTCTAAAACTCTATTTCGTGAATAGACTGATACGTCTCTATCGCTGTTTTCAAGTCATGACGTTTATTTGAGAAGAATAGTTAAAAAATTAAGGATTGTAATTGCAGTTTATAGTCTCTGTATCAACTATTCAGGTTTCGATTCACATTTCAATCAACAGTGGTATTATTGTCTAAGAGCATGTCATGATTGCTTCATGTCCGTTCGTTTGAAAGCGGACGTTACCTCGTTTTCTATTACAGTTGTCGGAAAATGACATGTCATGGAAACGTTGCAGCTTGGCAGTTATGCCAATGAGGAAATATTGAAATCAATTATACGTATAACCTTCGTCAATCTTTTTGGTCGCTCTGAATATAGCTTTAAGTTCGGGTTTGCGCTATATACATTCAAGATTTTAATACAAAATATAGTTAAAATAATATTATAGGAATTTAAAATTGGCATTTATTCATCCGGTAATCCGGTGAAGGTGTAAAGACCTTGCTAAGCCAATAGCGTAGTCTGTTCCATAAAAAAATGAGTGCGTGTAACCGTGGCACGCGATTGAACTTTTTGAATATTTTTGATTTTGTCAATACATAGTTTATAAATAAATCATTTTTTTTTAAGTAGTGAATAATATTGGAATGAATAATAATAAAAATGATACAGTAGAATTAATTATGTATACATGGGCGCGCGACCGTGCTGCCATCTGATTTCAATGTAAATACGTAACAAATTAAATCAAATCTTCAGTATCTATAGTGCTATCTATCAGCTAATTCGAAACATAAATAACATACGAAATATTATTAGCAATTCTTTGTTATAAATGAAATAAAATATAGAAAAAAGTAAAAACGGATACTATGATAAGTAATGAATTAAATTAATTATGATTTAAAAGAAGTTTTGCTTATATTTAATTATTATCTAAGCGGATGGTACAGGAACGTGACGTCATATTGCCGTAACGGACCCCGTTGCATTGTCACCCAGTTACATCCTAGTCGCACCTAAAGAAGTTTTACCAAGTTTTATATAATCTAATACGCATTTACCCCTAAATTTGTATTCTGTATAATATATTGAGAGGTCATAAATATTGGCGGGGACTGCAAAAAGTTTATACGTCGTAAGATGGGCTCCTTGATAAATTAATTAGAGAGTAGAAATATTACTCGAATGTTTGCGTTGTTCTATTTTTGAGTGATTTTTCTTTTTTTATCAATTGACGTAGCAGTAGTATTTGCCACTGTCAATGTTACATTTCCATAAACGATAGTAAACAAACGTTTACATGAAACCGTATCTGCTATTATTATTAGAAATCTTTAATAATATTTGTCAATATGTATTTATAAATATTTTTATAACCTTTTTTAAATACTGTTATAGGTCCATTGGAGTTAATAAACGTAATAGTGTGATATAACATCGTTGCAAACGTTATTCGCATTCACGCCGCGCCAGCTGTTGTTGGCTTTTATTTTCCCATTGCAGTGTGGTTTATTGATCTAACTAATATAGGTCAACATTGCCTATTTGTTGCTTGTTTATATAAAACTAGCTGTCCGACCCGGTTTTACATGGGTGTAATAACGACGAATATGGATCGGATCTTCTCTTCACCGTACAACCAAGTAATGAAATTAAATCGGCAACTGAATGTCCATCTATTTGTAGATCTTCCTGTCGTTTTTTGTTTCACTAACAACAATTTTATATGATGATTTTTTATACTAAGTTTTTCACGTTTATAATTCTTGACAAACACAACGTTAACGACGATGATGACTGGAATTGACTCCTTTCTGTGCATCCACTAAAAACGATCATAAAGTGTAATGTAGGTAGTAGGTAGTGTAGTTTTGGTAGGTGGTAGAGCCACGCTGAAGGTATTACTGCTTTCAGCATGAATAGGTCAGCTCGACCAGGATAGTACCACCCTCTCATATAAAACCGACGTGAAGTAATAGTGCTTGCATTGTTGCGTGTCGTTCCATCAGTGAGAGCGCCGAAGGCCCGTTTCCCCTCTCATCTTCCTTTCCCCTCCTCCCCTCCCATGATTGAAGTGTATTCTGATGTTTATCGCTAGACACTTGTAATTTTTTTTACAAAAATCTATTAAGTTCAGACGCGTTATATCTACATTCTTATTATATGTAAATACAGATAGATTATAAGTAGTCCATTTCCCTAAAAGCATTATCAGGATTAAACTCTATAGTTGCGTAGCCATTATTATTGATTATTTACAAACTAATTCATCATAAATGTCAAACTGACCCGTTATATTTACCAATAGTGTACCGTTCGTGAAACCGATGTAAAATTTATGATTGATTATTTTTTAATTATAACTTCGGTGTAAAAGTTGATGAGCCGGCATTCGTGTTTAATAAATTTTATGTTGTTTCCCAGTTTTAAGCCTTTGTTAAACGACTTCACTGAGGCTCGAGACTAAATGAAATTAATCACGCTGACGGATGTAAACGGTGTTACTATTTGAGTGAAAAGGTATTTAAATTTCAAAGCCGAAATTGCTTAAATACACTTATAAAGGTTATTAGGAATTATTCGAAATGTTGACGTATTTTTATGATTAAAACTGAATATAATTTTGGGGTGTAAGGGGTGTTGAGTAACATCTTAAGATTTGAGACACCCAAGCCAACCTCACCTGCACGTGGTACACCCTGCTGATCAACGAACGAGGTAATGGCGATAGCGGGGTGGTAGGGTTTTACAGCCCGACTGGGTCACAACCACCATGTACATGGCGAGAAAGCCCGTCATAGTGACTCGCTATTGTGCGTCGCGTTTCGGGATCAGCCTGTGCATATCCATTGCCGGGTGACTTTCGTCATTATGGCCGGTATAACAGCGGCGACCGACGATAGATGATATGTCTCTCGGTGGACGCCACTGTTTTTGGATTGTACTATGCTTACCATCAGGCATAGTGTAGTCACTTTGTCGTGCTTCAATAAAAACATAATAATACTCTTTTAAGTGAAAAATCTAGGTTTACGTGTTTACCATATAAAGTAACAATGAGATTTTGGTATGGAGTATAACAGAAACATATTAACCGCAAGACGGTTCTACAGAAAGAAGGTATGTATGTTAAACTTTTTTGTTCATGTCGAGACGAAAGCTACGGCAAGCTGTGGCTCCTTAGCCTCGTCCGTGTGGTCCCTTTGAGAAAGGGGAAAAAGGGAATTAAGTCCGAGTAAGCGTCTTCGAGAGTTGCTCACAAAGCAGTTATTTCAGCATTTATAATAAGGATTTATGGACTATAAAAACTTTTCTTTGTACTTTGTAGGATTTTTTTAGCATTTACCCGCATTTTTATCTGATGTTAAATGTTGATGTGCTCTCAAGTGCAACTATAGGAATACAGCAACAAGTGCTTGACAAATGATTTTCAAGTTGAGGGTAGTAGCTAGCTGGCTGACTAATAAAAAGTCCTACCACCACGTTATGGATTCAGTGTTAGGCGAACTGCAATCAGATTAATGATTACATCGTGTAATTTTTTTCGAACTGACTACGCTATTGACCCAGCAAGGTCTTAACAGTTTCACTGGACTACTTCGTGAAATCATTTGTCAGGATTACAGATTAACTTAAGTAATCAAAAGAGTATGATACAAGAGGTTAATGATTAATCTGTAATCATAATTTTGATTACTTTTTTTAATTAATATCAGGGTACTAATGTAGAAATAAGGGATAGTTTTATAGTGTAAATGAACTTTATTTGTATTGATTCTTTGTCATCAATTTAAAATTACCTCAATTATTAAAGGTTAATGATCACAATCAATGAATTTTAGACTTTCAGGTATACTTGAATACAAATTATCATATAATCTTGATTACTGATTAATTAAATCACGATTAATGATTACACAACAATCATGATGAAAATGTAAGCTTGAATAAAAGTAACCCAAATTGATGTAATAATGATTACTTTCAATCAGATTAACAATCTGATTACAAAAGTAATCGATTACACCTATCTCTGTTTATGGTTACATAATGATGTTCTCCTCCAAGGATTCGAACATACATTAATGGACGCAGTGTACGAATACATTATTAACAAAGCTATCGTACCTTCAATCTTTTCATGTTCCAACATTCAACAACAGCGTGTCTGTTAAATAAAAAGTGGTCTTACTGTGGCCAAAATAATAGTGATGAGTTCTGTACAAAAAAAATGTGATATCGAAAAGAAGAGTTTTCACATTAATGTAGACTCACTTATACATGTTTTATATAGATAACTATTTCTAATTAGATAAGTTCCAGGATAATTAAGATCATTTCTTCCAATACAAAAGAAATTAAGAAAACTTTTGACATTAATTACTTCGGACAAATTAGATCATTTATTAGGTATGCTGAATCATATTTCATACATTTATTTCTGTTCAATATTTCTTAAATCGTAACTAATATTATAAATATTAAAACGATCATCATTAAATATTGCGTACACGTTAGCAGGGCACAGAAAATAAGGCAGAAAAAGGCACAGAGTAATTTTCAACAAAATAAAAGAATGTTTCTGAGAGATACTTTAAATGAACATTAACGCGAGGCAAGCCGCGATGTAAAGCTAGTATTATGTATAATTGTAATATAATTGAAATGCGGATCTCGAATTTTTTTTTTTTTATATATAAAGGTTATGTTAAATAATTATCCCTTGGTATTTAGAACTCCATTCGCCTATTCTTATTATTCTAATATAAATCTATAACAAAACAGTCATAATAAATATATATTAATATAATAATAATGTAAATCTAAGGTGTCTGTACCTTTTAGATTTCTGTGGAAAAAATTGTTGCAGATATCTTGGAATAAGTATTAAGTACATTTAATTTTTAGAAATATTTGTCTGTCTATTTGTTTAAACACGAATCACTGCTAAAGGACAGCATTCACGAATCACTGCTAAAGGACAGCATTCACGATAAAACCTCTCTAATGCCCGGTTTCTGAGGTACTTTCATTTTACTTTATTTGATTAATAA
>JACEII010000053.1:2625354-2650503 GCA_014332785.1 Antheraea mylitta | reverse complement strand
AAAAATTAGTGTAATTTTAATGACGACGCAACTTAAATACGAGAGAAAAGTAAATAAGTAACTTGAATTAATTTTTTTTTTCGAGCTGACTACGCTATTGACCTAGCAAGGTCTTAACAGCTTCACCGAACTACTTGAATTAATACACTCAGATGATTTTATTAGTTACCGTGTTTTACATTAGATGCCACGCGAACGGAGTCGCAAACACAGGTACTCTATAATAAAATAATAATAAATATTATAAAATACAATCGTCTTTCATACGTATCTGTATGTTCCTATAGTTCTTTTTAACCACTCAACGGATTTTAATACAGTTTTCACTATCGCTTAAAGAATTTCTACTATATTTATACTAATATTTATATACAGCAGAGACAAGTCAATGTATTCTCATGAAATCGTAAGAAGGTGCTCCCAGGCGTTTACATTGGTAATAGCTAAGCCTTATGAGATACGTAAAAATAATGTACCTAATAAAAATTGTACATGTTACGACGCGAGGCAGGGGTGATAGTAAACTGATGAACCAAAAACGGTTTCTCATATCTTGACACAAAGTCTACCAGTAATGACATGGCCATAGTCGTCATATGATTAAACTAATAATTTCAGTACATGCTTCCTACAAAGAAATGATTCTCCTCACCTTCCCCCACTCCTCTTCCCTTCCTCCCCCTTCTCCCACCCTAACACAGGCTGGCAACGCATTTGCGACTCCCCTGGTATTGCAAGTGTCTATGGATGGTGGTGATTACTTAACATCAGGTGACCCACCTCTTCGTTTGCCTCCTATGATATAAAAAAAGGTAAATATAATTCTTTAGTAGACCAAGAGATCCGACAGCGAAAGAATGAAATTCTTTAAAATTATATTAATGAACGAGTCCTTCTATCATTCTAAACTTTATCCTTTCATCGAATCGCCATTTACATATTTAATGAACGGAAGTTTAAACTCTTATTTCAGTAGCTTAAGGAAAGAAAGTGTACAAAATAGTCTTCAAACAAAAAAGTAAATCTATGACAAAGACCTGGCATTAATGTACTATACCTGTAAAGTTAGGTAGACAACGGAGTTGGTTTTCAGCCAGACCTCTAATTTTCCTTTTTTTATATCATATAGGAGACAAACGAACAGGTGGGTCACCTGATGTTAAGCGATCACCGCCGTCCATAGACACTGGTAACACCAGGGGAGTCGGAAGTGCTGCCTGTGTTTTGGGGAAATGGGGGAAAAGGGGATGGGGAGAGAAGAGGGAAGAGGAGGAGAGAAGAAGGGAGGGGTTAGGAGGGAAGATGAGTCCCCGGGGCTCTTACTGAACGAAAGAGACACAACAATGCAAGCACTGTTACTTCACGTTGGTTTTCTGTGAGAGGGTGGTAAAACCCCGGGCGAGCCGACCCATTCATGCTGAAACCAGTAATAGCTTCAGCGTGGCCCTACCACATGGGAAGAGTGTGAGTAATACTCTGTTCACACTCCAGTCTTGGTCATTACAAACTGATAACAAAAACGTAGGTCTGTCTTTATGTACGCACAGAAGAAGTTATACTTGTTTAGCTTAAAAAAGCATGAAATGGAATTGATAAAGTTTTAATAATAAATTATAATAACATTCCAAGGTTTTCATATTAATTTTCTATTTCTATACAAAATCAAGTAAGATACGAAAAAGAAGGAGAATAAATTTGTTGATTTATGAAATAAGAATGTGATGTAATAATTTATGATGTAAAGCACCAAATGTCAAAAAGCACAAGATTATGTATATAAAATCCTAGTGGGTTTTGCAGATGTTGTTCCGCCCTGATTAAAAAATATCCTTAATAAATTACCAAAACCGACCTCATGAATCTATTTTTCTACTGTTGAATACCATATGGAAATCGATTCAGTAGTTTCTGAGTTTATCGCGAATAGACAGACAGACGCGGCAAAAGACTTTGTTTTCTATTATATAATATCTATATCTAGCCCGACTGGGTCGCAACCACCATGTACATGGCGAAAAAGCCCGTCATAGTGACTCGCTTTTGCGCGTCGCGTTTCGGGATCAACCTATGCATATCCAGTACCGGGTGACTTTCGTCATTATGGCCGGCATAACAGCGGCGACTGATGATGGATGATCTGTCTCTCGGTGGTCGCCACTGTTTTTGGATTGTACTATGCTTACCATCAGGTATAGTGCAGTGACTTTGTAGTGCTACAATAAAAAAAAATCATAATATACTATAATATTATAACGACGTAAAGTTTATGAGTTTATGACGTTGGAGGTAATCTCTGGGACTACTTGTCCGATTTGAAAGATTCTTTTAGTGTTATATAGCTAATTTATGGAGAGTGGTTATAGGTTATCACACTAGGACCAATGAGAGCGGAGCCCCAATCATTTTTTTTGTCCTCTTGAGAGCTTCCGTTGCGTGTTAGCATTAGCCCAAAGTAACTATTCCACACGAACGAAGTCGCGGGCAGAGACTAGTATATTATGTAATGATACTTCTTACCTTTACACTCCGTAATTAAAGTATATAAATTTATAACAAAAAGTATTTAGTTACTATTTTCTTGGTTTCCTTAAGGCCTATTAATCAAAGTAAGTTAATCAGTGTCGCGTCGAAAGTACACGAACATGTGACCGAGGGTTTAAGCTCGCGTGTTTCAATGAATAAAAAAATCTAATAAATAATAACTTATGCGGTCGATTTACAACAGGTCACCGGATTTGTTAGCGTTGGAACCCTTTTATAGAAACCCGCCAGCGATTGCCTTGTTAATATGAATTTAAAATTTCGTTCAACGAGCGCAAATTCTACACAGCGCTGATTATTATTTGTATGTAAATGAGAAATATGGATCAATATTTAATCTCTGACCTATATCGTCCGCTATTTTACTTTATTACATACTAATTAATAGGTTTGTTTTGTTTTGGAGATGTTTTTTTTTCATTATCTTGCCCTTGACTAGGTGTGCTTTTGTTCGCGTATAGCGTAAAAATGCAGAATAGGTTTCAATCAAATATTTAATGTGAAACATCTATAGGCGAAGGATAAACCTCATTGTTGGCGTGGCGACGCAAAACACTAATTTTATACAAATGAACAAAATACTCTAAAACATTTGCCACCATATCGGTATAAATATAAGATTCAAACTGTTTTGTCGGTCACTCGATCTACTAGAGTTAGTTGAATTTTCATATTTAATAAAAACCAATATTTATGTAATAAAATAAATAAACAGTAATTATTTTATGGAACAAATTTGTAATGCTTCATCTTTTCATTATGCTCTAGCTGATTCCTGTCGTAATCTGTTCTTTTATGCATATAGCTTATACAAAACAATTTCGATGTTTCACATCTGCCAGGCGTTTCGTGACGGCTCAATTTTTTAGTTGTACTTGACACTTTATCATAATTATCAGCATGCAAGCGGCCCACTGCAGGGCCATAGGCCTCTTCCTGCAAGAAGGTATTGGCATAATCACCTCGACAACGTATTGGCTATATCAAACTCTGAGAAATCCACATTTCTATTTTTTCACACATAAAGTAATACTACAAGAACATTTCTCAGGTTCGGGTTTTATCACGATGATTTCCTTCACCGTCAGACAATAGTGTTACCGATTTATATTAGTAAATGTACGCAAATTGTTTATACATATAGGGGTTCAACCCTGCGTACATCGGGTTGCTATCTATCTATTTCTCCATCTAATACCTTTAAAAGAGCAATTCTTGTATATTTTATATTGTATATGTAGGTGGTTTGGTGGACGATAAATCGATCTATCTAGATTTCATTCATAGAAAACTTTTTTATTTGAGTTTTCAGGCTATGAAAATATATAAAGGTAAATTTCACCGCAGTTGTCAAAACAAAAATAGCTCAGATGGAAATCGGCTGCTTCGAAAATCCTTCTAACCCCAGTTCGAATGCGAGTGACAGCAAAAGGGATATTTTTATTATTTCATATTTATTTTAAATTTATTTTTCGATAGAAAATGATGATTTTGTGAGGCGAAACTAACAGTTTATTTTAATTTAAAAATGTTTTTAAAGAACCGAGCTGGGCTCGGTCGTTCAAGTACTATGACTTTACACTCGGTTCTTAACTATCAGTAACTAACGCTGGTGTTAGTGTATCTGAATCTGACTGAATATCTGCCACCATTTACGCGGTGAAAAGAGTGGTAAAGTCTTTGTAATGTTTAACTGCGGAATCACGACGGCTACAAAGAGTTGTTGTAATGCTTCCCTGAGCTAGGCGCTACCGTGTTCCGGTTTCAAGGGTACCACTGGTAATATATACTCGTACTTCGCGCGTTATTCGAGTTACTCACAGTCCCAAGAGTTAAGTACTTCTAAGAGGATTACAGGCCGACTTAACAGGGGTGGTCCGTGTAGTAAATTTTTCTTTAGTCTTTGCTGTTTTTTGTTACATAGTATTTATCATCATGTACAGTAACATTAATTAGGCTGTGCTAAATACAAAATTAAGATAGTGTTTCCGTCTTCAATATATTATTTTTTGTATATCAATACAATTATAAAGATTTCTTAGGCATTACGTTCATAACATAGTCCGGTGAAGCTGTTAAGACCTTGCTGGGTCAATAGCGTAGTCATTTCGAGAAAAAAAAAACGTTCATAACGAAAAATGACTTATCACGATATAGCTTCATTTAATATACAGTTAAAAAAAATACGATTTGTTAGATACACCGTTTTCAGCTATGTATTTTTCTTTTTTTTCTATCATAGGAGGCAAACAAACGAGCGGGTCACCTAATGTTAAGTAATCACCGCCATCTATAGACATCAGCAATACCAGGGGATTCGTAAGTGCGTTTCCAGCCTGTGGTTGGTGTGAGGGGTAGGGAGTAGGGGGGAGGGGGAGCAGAAATGGGGCTCGAGCGCTCTCACTGACCGAATGAAACACAACAATGTAAAAATACTTCGCGTCGGTGTTTCTGTGGGTGGGGTGGTACTCCTCCGGGCTCATTAATGCTGAAACTAGTAATAGCTTCAGCGTGGCTCTACTAATTTCTTCTTTCTAATATTTTCTTGCCGTGTAATAGGGGGTAGGTTTTATGATGCTTATGTTTTTTCCTTTATACATAAAAGTTATTGTTAGCTTAGTAACGGATTCAAGTATTACGTAAGCATTGATGTGGAGGGGGAGGGGTATTTGATTTGCTTATTTTTGATGAGATAAGGGATCCCCATCCAATTTGGGTGGTGATTACGTCAGCAATATTAGCTTACTTTTGCTAATTTGGATGATATGGCGGTTAGGAATAATAAAAATACATAATACTTGAACGGCACTCAGGCAAAAGTTAATTCTCTATAAAGCGTGCGTTCGCCCGATTCTTACGCATAGTTATCCCGTGTTCGCGCATACATCGAAAGACAATTTTGAAAAGAACTTACGAAAATGTCTCGGCGACCCGTATTATGTTCGGAACCACGATCTTGTCGTGAGGACATGTGACAATCTTGATGATTGTATCCAAGGCAACAGCCCAAGCCGAAATTCGGCCACTCATGCACCCTTGGGCTTATTTTCATTGGGCTGAGTGCCCTAAGCGCTCGCTCTAAAACCCCGGTGAAGTTGTGAAGACCCGTAAGTGCAACAGTGATTAGTCAGTTCTAAAAAATAATTACCGAAACTTTTGTATTTATAATAGTCTTAGTATGTACATTTATAAAACACAAATCATGTTTTCGTTACAAATATTTGATAGTAACTATTCATTTGAGTGTTTTACGTAAGTCTTAACCGTCCTGACAAGTTTTATCTTTGATTATCATAATATAATCTCACCAAGACTTAGTATAAACAGGGAAAGCCAACACAAATATCATTTGAAACAAATGCTCTACATTGTTAAGATAAATACCGATGTATTTTCAACTAGTTTGTACAAATAGTAATCAAACTTGAATATACATAAATAAATAGTTCGGATATTTGCGGTGTTATTACAAAAAAGTTAAATACGTATTCAATATTTGCTTTAAAGAGGTTACGTTTTAAATGCTTCTCGGTTGGTGAATGGCCGACATCTTACTCTTTTGTCTCGCTTTGGTTAGGTTAGACTTGCGAAAAAAGGATAACGCGAACCCAGTCCGTTAGTGGTATCCGCCGCAAAATACGAACCCGTACCGAACGCTGCACATTATTATAGACGTCCGCGACATATTTTTATCGACCCTCCGGATGAAATAACGGCAGTGAATGATCAGTACCAGCCTCTCTCTCCAAACAGAGCGTTCTCACGCCCACGCCACCGTAACCACAGATCACGCCGCCGTGGTCTGGGGGTAAATTTCGCTCCCGCACACCAGATTAGGCCCCCCTCGGTAGTGGCTCAAGCCTAGGTCCGTTCCCTAGGCGTGGAGCCCTTGAGTGCGCTGCTCGCGTGATACAGGGACACAAAATCTTACATCACTGCAACAACAGTACACATATCACCCCCCACGCACGTGCACGCATACACGCTTACACATGAAAGTGGAAGGGTATTGTTTTTTTCCCTTATCGAACTGAAATAGTTTGGAAAATTGTCCGATACGAAATATATATAAGAGTTGTTGAGGTATGTATGCTTGGTACACATATATGCTCCAACAACTCATATATGTATGAATAGTTAGCTTAGGTCAGATCAGATAGATCGCGAATTGCACGTATCAGGCAACAACCCAAGTCGAGGTGTGCCGTGCACCCTTGAGCTAGTTGCCCAAATAGAATCGGCTGAGTGCCACAAGCACTCGCCTTAGTAGTTCGGTGAAGCTGTTAAGACCTTGCTGGGTCAATAGCGTAGTCAGTTCGAAAAAAAAAGATAATGCGAAGCGGCCGCGGGCGAGCGCGGTGCATTTAGTATGAAAACCTTTTTAAAGCAAGTATTTGATATCTATTTAACTTTTTTGTAATAACACCGTACGTATTTACCTTCTCACTGTTACCGCTCTCAGCTTCACGTATGTCTATTCTAAATATTAGAATATTACGCATTTATTGCTGGCTGGTTCATAGACAACCCTATAAATATTGATACAAGTTTTAAGAGAAATATTCAATTAATTAATTAATGGACTATCGAAAACCATACAGGCTTAAGCTCCACACGAACTAATGTAACCTTAATGGAGCACAAGTCATAGTCTATTGACAGCAAAGTTTAAAAAAAATACCGGATTTATAACAAAACTTGAAAAACTCGAACATTAACAATTTTATAAAAAAGTATAATTAAGTTTCGTGCCGATATACGCACAAGTATTAATGTCGTAAAATTAAAAAAAACTGTATATTAAAAACATGACCTTCCATTTTGAGATCGAGGTCTTAAAAAATCAGCCGGGAATATTACAAGATCATTCATGAAAAAAATTCAGGTCATAAGGATTGCCGTTTTTGGCGGGATCTTGGAATACCATGTAGTGGTCTTTATATTTTATTCATAATCTTGTGTTATTTGGCTCTATATTGTGTAATATTGGTGGTGCTTTACGTAATATAGTTTGGTATTGTGCACAAGTAAAATGGATCGGAAATAATAAATACCACGGAGGATGGATTCTGACTTGCCACAAAAACTCTCAGGAAAGTTCTAACAAGATGGTGGTTGAAATTATATCAAGAATATCGTTACTAACTTGATAATGGCAGTAATAGTTTACTAGAATACTGGTTGCCAAGAATAAAATAGAAGAAGAAGGATTGCCAACAGAAATGAAAACCCAAAATATACAAGTGCTGTTACTTTCGTCGATGTATCTGTGGGTCGGATGGTAGTACCGGGGGCGAGCCGACCCATCCATGTTGAATCCAGTAATACCTTCAACTCATCTATATAAATTATCTCCTTTCAAAAATGCTGCTCAACACGCCTATAGAATTTTTTATTTCAAAAATACCTGAAAAATCTTATTAAGTTTATGAAAAAAATATATATAATATATGTACTACATATGCTTTATGATTTATTCATAGAAATCTTGAAATGTTAAAACCTGTAAAAATATACAAGTCCTTTGACATGAGACGCCTCTGTAATGCCATTCCGCCCCGCGCGACCCCACGTTAGCAATCAACGTCGACTCGTCGGCTACACACACCGAACGCCCACTTCTGTAACGTATCACGTAAAAAAAACGTATTTTTCAAGGACTTCAGGGAAAATTATAGCTTTGTTGAATCTGAATCTTGTTTAGAATTCATATACTCACGGATAAATAATTCATAAGGTCACAGGATACTTTTTCTATCTTATTAAATCATTTAGTATTCATTTATTTATGGTTAGTCGGTCTGTCCGCTTCGTGAGGAAAAATAAAAGTACTTTATTTCATATTCCATGATATGATTGATTTTTACACTTGATCGCATTGACATTAAAAACTCTAGACACACTTTTTTTTCTCAAACTGACTACGCTATTGACCTGACAAGGTCTTTACCTTCGCCGGACTACTAAGGCGAGCGTTTAAGGCAGTCAGCCGATTTTATTCAGGCAACTAGCTCAAGGGTGCACGGCACACCTCGGTTTGGACTGTTACCAAAAACCCGGATGTGACCTAGCTAAACTATACCAAGTTATTCATACATGTATTTGTTAAAATTATTTGTGTATAAATTATTTGTTCAGGTGGATTTAAGAATGGTTTAGATACACTATTGGTCCCCGTTGTAAGCGCGCTACGCTAGTATGTAGGTATTGTATGTCCACGATTTTCAGAAATTACTAATTCCATATCGGATAAGGTCTTCATTGCTGGATGCTTATTTTTCTATTATACAATATACTAATCGCAGCTTAATTGACATGGTTATACTTTGATTCAATTTAAATAATATATGTATGTATATATATATATATATATATAGATATAGTATAGCTTATCTGTAATTTAGATATATAAGTTATCATATTCTAAATTTCCATCAAAATCTCTTTAGTAGTTTTTGCTTGAAACAGTATCAAAAATCTATCTATCCTCAAAAACTTTTATTATAGTTGTTTTTTGTTTGCACATTCAATCGTTTTAATATAGAATTGATCTATAAAGGAACTATACTTTTTTAATTATACCCTTTGCCATTTTTTTCATGCCAGAGAACATGTATCCAAAATTTCCTTACAATCGGTTGAATAATTAGGGCGTGACGACGTAACGAACAAATAAACAAACTTACATTGGTATTTATAATATAGGACTTTATTTATTGGGTAAAACTACCACGTCATGTAAAGACTCTTAGAAAACCATAGTAATTGTAGGCCAGAAAATAGTTAAAAATTGTGCAGGCGGTCGTTTGGCTTGGTGCTGGGTATCGGGGGCTTATGCTGGCCTCGCCGGATGACGTGGACCGAATGAACAATTTTAATTAAGCATTCCATAAACGTACTATATTTTAGGTGGATATTTGTAGTGATCGTGTAAGAAAACACCATCTTTTTCGAACTTTCTAAACGCATATTCTTACCGGCCTTCGCAGCGCCACCAGACTTTTTGGGCGAGCGCTCAAGGCGCTTAGACATGTGGCAACAAATTCAAGAGCGCCAGAGAGAAAATACCAGCGGCACGGTATTTGATATCGCACTTACCAATATTAAATTTAAAATGGCAGGATCTATGACAAACATAGTATTAAAATGAATATAAAATGAAATGTGTTATTGACACATGAAGACCGAGTATTAAAGAAAAAGACCGATCTGTGAATGTCTATGTCAGCTAATTAACAACATTTTTTTTTTTTCTCGAACTGACTACGCTATTGACCTAGCAAGGTCTTAACAGCTTCACCGGACTACTAAGGCGAGCGCTTAAGGCACTCAGCCGATTTTATAATGGCAACCAGCTCAAGGGTGCACGGCACACCTCGGCTTGGCTGTTGCCCGTTGCATGCAAAAATCGCGACCTAACTTAGCTAACCTGGCTAACTATTCATATATGTTTGAGTTGTTGAAACGCATATGAGTACCAAGCATATCCGCCTCAACAACTCCTCCATATATTTTTGTTGGAAAAATTGAGAGTTTTTCAGTTCGATAAGGGAATTTTTTTTATCAAAAATAACCCTTCCACCAAAATGTGTAGCGTGTAGGCGTGCACGTGTGTGGAGGTGATCGTGTAGTGTTGTAGCAGTGATGTATGGGTGTGTCACCGTATCGCGCAAGCAACGCACTCAAGGGCTCCCTACCGAGGGATCGAACCTAGGCTTGAGCCGCTGCCGTGGGAGGCCTAATCGGGTGTGCGGGAGCGAAGTTAACCCCCAGACCGCGGCGGCACGATCTGTGGTTACGTGGGCGTGGGCGTGAGCACGCTCTGTTACGAGGGACAGGCTGGTACTGATCGTTCGCTGACGTGATATCGTCGGGAGGATCGGCGAAAATGTGTCGCGGACGTCTTTTATAACGCCCAGCGTTGGGCACGGGTTCGTAATTCGTGGCGGATACCACTAACGGACTGGGATGAGTCGCGGCTCGCTCGAAATAGCTATTTGTAAGTAATTTTATATTCGCCCTGATAGACGGCATCTCCAGGTCCCTATGGAGATCCGCCTTCCGGACGAACCAAGGAGCACCGGTGATTTTACGCAGAGCCCGGGTCTGCAAAACCTGAAGCGTATCTAGATCCTTCGCGTGTGCGAAAACCGGACAACTATACGTCATTACCGGACGAATACAGACTTTATATATTGTGAGCTTATGTCTGAGGGACAGTTTGCTCTTCTGACAGAGTAAATAATGGAGGCGACCCAAGACCATAGCGGCTTTGTCTCGCACTCTCTTAATATGAGGATCGAACGTTAAATGACGGTCTAAAGTGACGCCGAGATACTTGACCTCGGTGGTCCAAGGTATCTCAGAATCGTATAGCCTTATGGGCTTTAACTTGTTATGGCGATATCTAGGATCGAAGAGTATCGCGGCACTCTTATCGGGGTTAATACCTATACGCCATCGAAAAAACCAGTCACCGAGCGTGCTAACGGCTTTTTCGATGCGATTCCTAAGGACTTTCGGCCGCCAGCCAGAGGCGTACGGCCGCCAGCCAGAAGCGTAGATAACTGTATCATCAGCATAACAACCTACCTCGACTCCCGGGAGCTTAGGTAGGTCGCTGATGAACAGGTTGAAGAGGGTGGGCGCGAGAATTGAGCCTTGTGGCACACCTGAGCGTATCGGACGAGGCGATGAGAGTTCACCGTCTACTCTAAAACGGAAGGTTCTATCGGCTAGATAATCGCGGAGGATGTGAGCTAACCTATCGGGTATGCCGGCTTGATTTAACTTGTATATGAGACCTTCGTGCCAGACCTTATCGAAGGCCTTGGCAACGTCGAAAAATACTGCTATCGTACGTTTCGGATTAGTGTTTTTCACGGGCGGATCCGGCTCCGGATGCGGATCTTTATTGAAGTTAGAAAGGATGTACTCCGTGAGGCGGAGTACTTGATCCGGACAAGAGTGTTTGGCGCGAAATCCAAACTGTTCGGCCGGTATTAGACTATGGTCGTTAATCGTAACTTGGAGACGGTTCAGAAGGAGCCGCTCGTAGAGTTTACCTAGGGTATCTAATAAACTGATTGGACGATAGCTATCGGGAAGCGTAGCTTTCTTGCCGGGCTTGTGAATCCCTATCACTACGGCCCTCTTCCAGACGGCTGGAAAATGACCCTGGGACATGGCCGCATTGAAGATGCAGACCAATAGAGCTATGATGCGGTCAGGAAGGAGCTTCAAAACCTCGTTCCTGATCCCATCGGGACCTGGGGACTTCCTAGGTTTTAGACGCTTGATGGCGGCCGAGACTTCGTCAAACGATATCGGGGTTAGGGTATCCGCCGGAGGAGACGCGAGTGTATGCTCTACGGCTGTTTCGATGGACTCTATGATGGAAGGGTCAGTATTATCAGTGTTTGGCGAACACTGTTTTTCTAAACTCGCGGCGAGACATTCTGCTTTATCAGTGTTATCGAACGCGGGAGGCAAACCGGGGCCTCTCTCGAGAGGGGGCATTGGAATGACCGTATCGGACTTAAACTTTCGCGTGAGAGTCCAGAATGCCAGGTGAGATGGCTGGAGATCCTCCAGAAACCTGTCCCACCTGTCACCCCGGATCCCAGAAATACGAGACTTGACTACTTTCCATAATACACGTAAGCGTTCGCGGTTCTCAGCGGTCGGGTAAGCGTCGTGAGCACGAGTCGCGGCGTTCTTTTCCGTGATCAATGCTCTCACGTCATCAGGGAGTATAAAACGGCGTTCGTTCGCCGCTTGTACCTCTTTCGAGGTCTCCCTGACGGCGGTCTGAAGATAATCAACCAGGGAATCGATGGCCGAATCCGCGTCGGCTTTAGACACCAACACGTCCGGAATTCTATCTAAAGTTAGACTCCTTTATATGGGTTTCATTTACCAAATTGCGTTGTCAATAGTTCAGATACAAAGATTCGCTACTTTTGACTTATACAGAACTTGAAAGAATATTGCATGTGATCATAATGTAATGCTTGTCTTTTTTTACTTGCTACAATTTAAATTAATTAATAAGTGTTTATACAACTATCGTTTGAATACACGATCTTTTGAGAACATATATAAAGAGTTTGTTTAAAAATCAATTCTTATTAAACTGTAATTGAAAAATGTAAATCGTTGAATACTGCAGTTTGGCTTACTGCGCCATACTTTTTTCACTCGCTGCAAAACTGTCGCTAACTTGTTCCTTGAGCTTCAAGTACTTCGTGATAAAACTTGGTGAAAACTAAAATTGTTTTTTAAGTTGTTTCCACTTTCTGTAAAAATATATTTGCATGGATCCATTTTGCGAAGTCTATCATTGTTTCATCTAGTTATTTGCTCATTGAATTCGTATATATTCTCAAGAGCATATTTTAAACGGGGAATGTTTTGAGACTTCATTAATATTCACCAATTATTCAAAAAACGGTTTAAAATATGCAATTTGTACAAAGAATTACCACTAGAAGAAAAAAAATTAGAAACTATTTAGTTAGTTGAAGCTAGTTAAAAACTGTTTATGTACTTTGATTTAAACCAAAACTATTAGACTTATGCTGTACAATTTTTTAATAATGATTAGTAAGAAAAACGGTTTTATAAATTGTTATTGTATGGAAGGTGAACTTCAATTAGACGCTGTGGATTTATCCAAATAGTTGTTATTATAACTGTAACAATTACTAGCAGTGTATATTTTCTGTTACCATACATATAGCAATATCAAACATTTAACAAAAAAAAAAATTAACGACAGTGACCAATGAAGTACATCAACCAACCCTTTGCACTCGAGGGCTCCGAAGTGGAGCCATTTAAATTTTTTTTTTCTCGAACTGACTACGCTATTGACTTAGCAAGGTCTTAACAGATTCACTGGACTACTAAGGCGAGCGCTTAAGGCACTCAGCCGATTTTATATTGGCAACCAGCTCAAGGGTGCACGGCACACCTCGACTTGGCTGTTGCCCGTTGCATGCAAAATCGCGACCTATCTTAGCTAACCTGGCTAACTATTCATATATGTTTGAGTTGTTGAAACGCATATGAGTACCAAGCATATCCGCCTCAACAACTCCTCCATATATTTTTGTTGGAAAAATTGAGAGTTTTTCAGTTCGATAAGGGAAATTTTTTTATCAAAAATAACCCTTCCACCAAAATGTGTAGCGTGTAGGCGTGCACGTGTGTGGAGGTGATCGTGTAGTGTTGTAGCAGTGATGTATGGGTGTGTCACCGTATCGCGCAAGCAACGCACTCAAGGGCTCCCTACCGAGGGATCGAACCTAGGCTTGAGCCGCTGCCGTGGGAGGCCTAATCGGGTGTGCGGGAGCGAAGTTAACCCCCAGACCGCGGCGGCACGATCTGTGGTTACGTGGGCGTGGGCGTGAGCACGCTCTGTTACGAGGGACAGGCTGGTACTGATCGTTCGCTGACGTGGTATCGTCGGGAGGATCGGTGAAAATATGTCGCGGACGTCTTTTATAACGCCCAGCGTTGGGCACGGGTTCGTAATTCGCGACGGATACCACTAACGGACTGGGATGAATCGCGGCTCGTTCGAAATAGTTAGTCGTGAGTGATTTTATATACGCCCAGATAGACGGCATCTCCAGGTCCCTGTGGAGATCCGCCTTCCGGACGAACCAAGGAGGCCATTTAAAATGTTTGTGACCGTCATATGTTATAAAGTCATTAAGGTTAAGTTATTTATGCACGAGTCGTTACTAGAGACGGCAATGCTATTTTGATTTCTTTAACATGCTGTATAAAGTATATGCTAAAATAATAATAACTAGCTCCTGATTGGTTAACATATTACATGTAAAAGAAATGCAATTAGCTATTAAAATAGAACACACTGCGCTTTCTGTTCATATTACTTTTAGTTAACCCTTAAATGTATATTATTGCCAATTGTCTCCATTCCATTTATTCAAAAACCTGAGTGTTTGCATGTCGACAAACACGTAAATGGCCACGAAAATTGCAATTATTTTCTATATTTCATTCAAAAATCGAATGAGAATCCCTGTATATTTAATAGACAATGTAAATAGATATATGACCACTTGTTTATGTTTATAATAATTTTAGTAATAAAATCATGCACTTAAGGGTTAATACTTTTACATTGTCACACACATCAATATCACACTAATTTTACGGCGTTTTTTTAAAATTCATTTCGCGAAATCAGTCACGTCTTTGGCATTATGAGGATTTATAACTGAAACATAGGAGATAAAAGAGATTAATTGCCGTTCGTGAAACGTAATCGAATTGGGGATTTGTTAACTTAATGCGAGATAAACGGATATTTACTGCTGGACATATGGATTTTATTCACGGTTTAGTTTGAGATCGCGCCCAGACCGTTAACTAAAAACTTTTAACATAGAATTTATTGCGTTGTCGAAGTGTTTATATATCTTCCATTATCGGATAAAAGTTGTGAAAGAGGTTTCAAGTATAAATAGAAATACTTGTATGTTTTTTTTTCTCTAGTAAATTGATTGCCAATTTATATAATACTCCGGTTCAAGACTGAAGTAGATGAAAGTATAAAGCTGGGTGATAATCTTTCATGAGTTTTATTATATTTTTAATTAATTATTACATTTTAAAACTGTAACAAAAAATTCCATATAAACGAAACACTAAAATTTTTTTATTTTTTTTTATTTTATTTTGACAACCAACCTTCTAACAGTTTATTACTGCCATCGTCGCTTAAATATTACAAGTTTCTTGCGATCATTTCAATCAACCAATAAGATGGTGGCCGTCTTGTTAGAACTTTCCAGGGAATTTTTTTACAAGTTGTAATCCATGCTCCGTGCCATTATTTCCCATTCACTTTACTTGTTTTCAATAACCAAACTATATCACGTAAAACTCCAACAAAATCACATCATATGGAGACAAATAACACATTACAAAATAAAATATAAAATCCAATATATGACGTTCCAAGATCCCGCCAAAAATTCCCAAAGGTGATACGTTGTGTGAATTAATTCTTGAACGAACCTTCCAGTCGTCCAGAAATTACATAATCACTAACAAACGAACTGGTTTTATGAAAACCAAACCAGTAATAAAAAATTAACGATGTCCTACTTCAACTTCTTCTTTTTTGGCAATATTTTTGATGTAAAGGAACGATCATTATAAAAAAATATGTTTTAATTTAGCCACTAGCAAATCTTGTCTGAATAAGTGCGTTTTTAATAATGCGGAAATTAGAATCTATAAAAAACTATATACTTCGCAACCTCCAGAGTAATTCTTCGGAAAAGTCTGGTTTTTTTGGCGGGATTTTGGTTTGTCATGTACTGGATTTTATATCTTATTCATAGTCTTGTGTTATTTGACTCTATATTTTTTAAAATTGGTGGTGTTTTACGTAACACAGTTCGCTTATTGTACACAAGTGGACTGAATGGAAAATAATACAACGGATCATGAATTTTAAGATACCACAAAAACTCCGTGGAAAGTTTTAACAAGGGAGCCACCATCTTTTTGTAATTATGCTGTTGTAAGTAATAATCACACGAGACTACTTGTGTAAAATGTGTTGTAATCTCTATTGAAACAAAACATTGACACTTGCAAGTGCTTCTAGGGAGCTACAATAAGAAAAAGATGAAGAAGAAATGTGTATGTTTAGATCTTTTTATTTTTATGTGAATTATAATGCACAGGTATATGGACTATAGTGCTTCTTGTGTTAATATGTAAATAGTTATTTTTTGGTTTTAGCATCACCATAAGATTTAGCAGTGTCAGATTATCAACATAGTGATTTTAGTACGTAGTAAGTCATTCCTTTTTTGTCACTAAAAATTATACAGCGTACAAATTACACAGATGTTTAGAAAATAAATCTTGTAACATTTTCCAGCACGTAAATTTAAATATATCTTATTTTGCCAGAAAATTATGTTAAGTACCAAATTTTACAAACTAAAATTCTAAGAATTCTATATTTTATTAGTAATCTGCATAAACGTACATTTCAGAAGCACCACCCTTGTCTTCTCTCATAAATAAAGCATAAAAAATCTCATATCACAAGGAAAATGTCTAGTATTCAACCGTAACAATACAAAATAGAAAATAAAACTGACAACAAAACAGCAGACATTTCTTTCTTATGAGTAAAAAAGTTACAGATAAATGAGATAAATGTCGCGCGCTCGAGAATCGGGACTTTTGCTACAGACGACAAACAGTCGCATAAAAAGTTATCTACTCCAGCCCGGAACGTTACCATAATATGTACACTATGCATACACACTACCACAAAAGTTACTACACGTTGGAGGATTTAAGTCTTATCAAATAGCAACATGGTTGCGCGTAGTCTTTTGTTGCTTGTTGTATTCATCATATAGTGGTTAATGTTGTATTGTTGTTTTAAAAACTCTCCCAAATTGTACAATGTTTTATCAGTTTTCTTTTTTTGTGGTTTGGATATTTTTAAGGGTATACATAACATGTCTTCGTACAATGATGGTATGTTTTTTAGTGCCGTTAAGCAGGAGTATTAAATTTAAAAGACCTTTTTTGGCATTAACATTGTCGCAATATCTATCTATACTATACTAATATCATAAAGAGGTGATAAAAATTAGAACTTTATGTGTTTGTGAGGTTGGAGGAAGTAATCTCAGGAACCACTGGTCCAATTTTCTTTAAGTGTTAGATAGCTCAGTTATCAAGGAAGACTATAGGCTATCATCATGCATATACATAAGCATGTATCATCACGCTAAGACCAATAGAAGCGGAGCGTCAATGAAGAATATTTCAAAATCGAGTATTTTTTTCCTTTTGACTTTTTTTTCGAACTGACTACGCTATTGGCCTTACTAGGCCTTCACATCTTCACCGGACTACTAAGGCGAGCGCCTAAGGCACTCAGCCGATTTTGTTTAAGTAACATGCTCAAGGGTGCACGGCACACCTCGGCTTGTGCTGTTACCGGAAATAACCCGATCTGACCTAGCTAAACTATGCTAAGCTATACATGTGTTCATTTTTGAATCATACAATTAAAATTGCATGATTCAAAAACACAACATGTAAATCGGAAAGAAACAAACTAAACTACTCGATTCAGTTCGAATGAGGGAAAAAAAGTAAACACTGTGTGTGTGTAATCGGTGTGGTGTGTACTGTATCGCGATAGCAACATCTTTGTGATCACCCGGGTAATCTCGAGCAAAGATGCTGCCGAGATGACGCGACGTATGTGCGGGAGTAAAACGTGAGGGCCCTGCCTTGTGACGCACGAGGGAGGGGTCCGCGACGTGGCCGGCGACGTGAATTAAAAAGATCGAATTTACAGATTAAACGAACGTCGCCGGCACCGGTATCTAAAAATAGAAATAACGACATGGTTTATCGATTTTAGAGGAAGATAGATATAAACACGCGAATTTACTCTATCTTATATTGAGAAAAATTATTATTATTTCGAGACGGCGGCGCGCGCGAGCCTTTGAATGGTAGCCGCGATGGCGGGAAACTTCGCGATCGCAGGAATAGGGCCCTGTTTTGGATCGTTTGCTACTTCATCGTACGCGGAGATCTCCAAGATCTCGTGGAAGACTAAGAGCTGGGCTGACCAGTCCATACCAAATAATTTGAAGAAGAGGGCGGGGTCAGCCTGTGAAGGCTTAGCCGCCTGAGGACGAGGAGCATGCTGGGGCGTGATCTTGGGGGCCCATGGGGCCTGAGGGGCCCGTGCGGGGCGGAGGGGCGCGATAGGCGTGGGTGCGGGCGCTACCGGTGCACGAGATGTGCTCGGCAAGTTAGGGAAGGTCTCTCTAGAGTTGAGAGGCCGAGGTCGGGGACGGGTTGACGCCGCAGGCGCCTTAGATGGCGAGACCTGCCTGGCGGCTGTTTTGTACGAGGGGCGCGGGGACACCCGCGATAATTCGCGGTATGGCCCATGCCGCGGCACAAGACACAACTCGGAGGATCGGGCGAATCTTTCGTGCGAGGACACTCCTTAGTGGAGTGGTCGCCGAGATACTTAACGCACCTGGGTTTCAGGTAACAATTAAGTGCGGAGTGTCCGTACACCTGGCAGTTGTGACACTGCGAGGGTACGGACGTTTTGCGCGGTGGCTCTACGGTGACGCTGGAGAGGCCGCAGAGGGTCAAGAGCTTAAATATTTTCTTACCCTCCACGGTGCGGTCGAGAATGACCAATAACATATCGTAGGGCATTCCAATGCGTGGGGAGCGCATACAGTGCACCTCTTTGACAGAGAACTTCTGTTCCCTGAGGTCTTCGTATATATCATCGACTGGGATTTCTGAAGGGACTCTTCGGCTGACAATACGCAGCATACGCTCTTCTTCGAGCGCATAGTTGAAAAAATCAAACTTATTATCGCGCAGAAAACGCGTAAGTTTGCGATGAATAGTAGGGGTAGCTACCTTTACCTGAATACCCACAAGGGTACTCATGGCAGAGGTGAAAGGAATGTCTGCTGTTCGCAGCAGACTAGAGATTTCGACCCAGGACGCTCTGTCCTGGATCGTGACAGGAGGTGGAGGGCGGGGCTTCTTAACCGTGACTGCGGGAGTCGCAGCTTTGGGCGAGACTGGTCTAGGGGGTGCGGGAGTCGCCGTTGGCACTTTCGCGCCGTCGACGTTTGCGAGTTTAAAAGGCTTAGCGCCTTCATTCTCGGACGAGGAGGGATTTTGGCGCTTATTGCGCGATTTTCGACGCCGCGTTACTTCGGTGAAGCCGTCGTCAGCGGGGGGATCCTGCTCCATGTCGGAGTCAGAGCCGGACGTATCGTCATTAGAGGAATGACGATTCGTCAGCTCGAAGTCGTTTGATTCCTCGATCCTAACTAGGACCGAGGAAGCGGACATCGCGAAAGAGTGCTCGGCGCGATACCTCTTCGTAAACGCGTTATAGTTCTCTATTAGGGAGGGACAGTTGCTTCCGATGAAGCCATGAAACCCAGCGAGTTCAGCTTCTAAAAGCCTAATCTCACTATGAGAGGCCATACCCGGGCCTGAGGAGGGGAGCGGGGCAGGGGAAGACATTAAAAACCTCCCTGCCAGAGGGGCAGTGGGCGTGTCTTTTGAATTTAATGTACTCTGGAGTCCGGACTAAAAGTAGCACAAAACTATAAAGAAAGATTTACACTTCGCACAGCTGCGTTTCACGGAACTAATCGAATTTCAAAAGAGCAATAGAACAAGGTAGACACAGGGGCGTTTCTTGGAAGTAATCGCAGTTCCAAAATACAATAGTGTCGAGTGATGACTTACTCGACAGTACTGCGTTGTAAAATAACCATCTGGCGCGCTAATGCGTGCTTCCAGCGCGGCTGATGGATCGCAATTCCCCTTTCCTTTTGACAGTCTCCGCTGCGTGTTAGAGTTAGCCCAAAATAACTATTCCCGGTGAAGTCGCGGGCAGAAGCTAGTATTTTAATAAAACTTCATAATACTCAGTTAATTTAATTAATATATGTAATGCAATGTTATAGTTTACATAAATATAGTCATGTTTTGGATGTCAGTTAGTCAATATGCTCATAAATGCTTTTCGCATTTGAAATCTAAATTTATGTGTTTTGTAGCTTTGCAATGGTTTCACAGACGTGAATTTACTACATTATTATTGTGCTTTTTATCTAAAAGAGAGTGGTTTTTCATATATACAGGTATTATAAACAGCCGTTTTATATTACTGTGAAGCTTTAAATAATATTATAAATTCATGGGACTCTGTTTTTACGACGTATATTGTATAAAACGTTACTCTGGGTTTTGAATGATGATTGTTAAAAAAAAATTGTTAATTTATTCCCATAAAATCATTCATATCTTACTAATATTTCGTTTTGTATGACAGTCATTTTGAATTCTCACAAACGTTTTATTCATAAGTAAATTGTTGTATATTTAATCGTTGTTTTTAGTAAACTATTACATAAATCTATATACAATTTTATGTGTTATAGTATTTTTCAATATATACATGAGTAAGGTGTAATAGTGCGTGATTATCAGGGGGTCGCGCACGCGGGGCAGGCGCACGGCGCGGCGTGCGGCGAGGTGCGCATGGCGTTGCTGTACCGCGCAACGCGGCTCAAAGACCGCGCAGACACCCACGTTTTCACCTTTGTGGTGACGCGCTCCGCTACACGTGAGCCCGACCGTGACGTCACCTCCAAAGACTTCTGCTGTGCACATCAGCGATGGGCGGTCGCCTTTAGCCGCACAGATGCTTCCCTTGGTTAGTTTACTTTTTACCCACTATAAGTTATTAATTACGAATGGATATAACAAACATTCAAATTTTTACAGGTGTGTACTTAGTATGGCGCGGAGCATGCGAAGGCATGCGAGTATATGTTGACTTCACATTCACACTCCTCAGTCGTGATCATTTTACTGCGAATGAGGGTTTCTCTGGCAAGCAGGTCCGGTTCAGTTCCGGATGTGCCGCTCAGGGTCGCGGTCGCTGCGTCTCGCTGACCGAGCTTAATGCCAAGTTTGCCGACGGACGCGGCGAGTTCCAGCTTGAGTTGAGCATATCTCGTGTACGCACATTATATTCTTGTGAACTACGAGCTCCGAGGCTCGACACTCCGCCTATAGCATTTGCTGGTTTCGACTGGCAAGTTTCAGCCACCGGAGGCACCAAGGAACCTCTGGCACTACGGCTCGTGCGTCTCTCAGGTGAAGGACAACGTTGTAGAGTTCGATACGCCCTCGCGCTGGGCGAGGGCGAGCGAAGGCTTCATTCTGGACCTCTCGAGTGTGTCTGTGACTCGGAAGGACGAACGCCACCATGGAATCCTCGACCACCATCACGTATTCTATCCAAGGGTGTGAGGCTCACTGTAGAATTAGTATGGGCGCGAGCACTCGCAGAATTATCAGTACCAGCTTCCGGACGGGCGTCTACTTGCTATGACCGCGATAAACAAGCATGGGCTTTACGTTGTGACATGCACTCGGAGACGGTACGTCTGCACATGTTGTACCGTGATGTACATCATGTACCGCGCAATCATCTGCGCTACGTAAGCTGGTCGGCCTGGCTTGTACGGGCGTCACCAGCGCCTGCAGAACCAGATGCTGAAGAACTACCCGGAGCGCCATTCGAGCAATATTACGCGCAGGATAACGCTGATGAGGGGCTCATGATGGAGACTGCGTTGCGTGTTGAAGATGTATCCCGACCTGGTTGCCCTTTTATGCATCCTGGCGGTGAAATTCGTGTTCGCCTTGAATGGGGCGACACTTACCTACTCTTCCAGGCAACCTATCACGTTTATGATGACTTATGTCGCTTACACGCTCATCAAATGAGGTTAGTTTATAATAATTTGCGATGTATGAACGGTAAAATATTATATTTTGTTTTACGCAATTGTCACTTATTTTTTGCAGACGTGAAATCACCGCACTTCAAGCGGAGAACTATTCTCTAGAACGGCAGCTGTTCAGCTACCAGAAGAGCCTCGCATATGCACAGGCTCAAGCGGGTGAGCCGGCAGCTGCAGAGACGAGTGGACGTCGTTCGCCTGCCGAGCGCTCACTCTCTACGGATACTGAATACGCGTGAGACGGGAATTGATATACCCGTTTTTCACTCTTCTATCTTTTCGACTGATTCTGACATTTTTGAGCGATTTATCTATTTTTCTAGACGTTTTATGGCGAGGTGCGCCTCGTCCGCACCGCTTTCCGCCGGTCGCCTGCACTCTCGCCGCTCGTATCTATCGATGACCGATTATACTCGACTACTTTTCTATTAATCTGTACATAAAATATATTTAGATATTATATACTTATGATGTATATTTCTTAACTTGAAACTCGAATTCATATACTGCAACAGTCGATTTATTGAATAATAAAGGTCTGTAAATTACACGCATAATTGTGTTTTAATTAATTCACGAGCACTGAACCAACTAAAATCTACTTTTTGTATACAGCATGAAAACTTTTTTTGACGATAAAATATAAGTTTCTTTGAGAAAGTTCTTATTGATTAATTTTAGATACGAATTCTTTTGTCTTGATAGGATGCTTTAATGTTTAAAAAAATCCACCAAAAACACAGCCCTACAGTAATATTTTAACTATTCGTTTACGATTTTTTGTTTATTTTCCTCCGGGACGCCTCGATTTAATACCTGATAATAATTCATTAGCACGTTCAGGTTCCACTTGCTATGGTATCGTTTTTATGTTGTTATTCGTTTACCGTGTTGATCAGCTAAATCTTCAGGAAATTGGTTAAAATGAAAATGAAATAAATACACAAAACAATCTTAAGAATTACTAAAAGTTCCTTAACCTGGATACTAGCTTTGGGACAGATTGGTCCCAGCGCACTTTTTTCAAAATTTTTAAATTTCCCGCCATCGGCAAAGACATTTAGTACATATACCATATGAGTCTATAAATCTATGGTCACAATAATATATTTAATTATATTCAGATTATATATGGTTTTTATATTATCATGTATTTGATATTATTTTCATAAAAATTATATCTAATTTAAAATATATTTCGTTTTTTTTTCTTATGATCGATAAAATATTGTATATTTTCTTGAAATAAGTTTTATATGAAATAAGGAGAAAGAATAATAGTAAAGTTAATTGGCTGAAAACTATTGTTATCATATTCATTTGTCTAAATTATTCAATATTTAATTTGATATATTCATATTGTAGTAGTTTAATGTATATTTAGTTCAGTATTTAATCTAAAATATTTTTTCTAACCTAAAAGTTTAAATACAATAGCTAAGTTAGACATTTCGTGGTTTAGTACAAAAAATAGTTCTTAAAAATTAAATAATTATGTAATAATACATTTTGCATAATAATTGGAATTTCACATTACATCATTTGTAATTATTCAAATCTTGTAATAAATCCAGTATTTTTTTAAACCTTATACTGCCAAACTGTTTGCTAACCTTTGCGTCATAAGGTCTATTTTCGTTTGTATGGCGCTTAAATCTTTATGGTTTTTCACTAATACAGGTGTTAATAATATTTTATAGTCTTTCTATAGCCGGCAAATAGTAATAAATTTTGAGAAATGAAAGATGCCCAAAATATTTTTTCCGCGATCTGTTTAATCTGTGAATATAACATTCTTTATTTTTTCTTTATTATTTGACTTCGAAGTATTCAATTTTGTTGATATAATAACTGTGGAAAAATAGTCCTTCAAGCGTAAAAATCCCCCAACATCATTCTAATCTATTAATCTCATGAAGCTTTTCGTGAGGTCAATTTAATATGTAAATATCAAATCAGCTTATACTAGCGATCAAAATTCACTGGTTCTACTGGTTGTATACAGCTATAAAATAAAAGTTACACCCGGTTGAATAAATATAAATATGAATTTATAATACAGGTGCTAAAAGTAGGAAATTAGTAAGCATTTTCCTTGTTCTTAAATGTTATTATCTAGTGTCTTAATACTTTGATTTACTTACCAACGATGTATTACACATACATTATATAATATTTAATAATTTATAATAATAGCAGATACTACGATAATATAGTAGTATTGATGTTTGAAATAACGAAAACAGACTGATGTTAAAAAAATTTTCGACCGTTATGTATAAATGATATATATGAAGTTGCTAGCAATAAAAAGTTCAGTTGTCAGTTTACACCGTTTCCGAACGATAACAACGAGTCATTTTTTATATAAGTTACTCTGTGGTCATTTTTGATAATGACAGTGTCAGATGCACGTGTCCGCTGTCGATAGTGTCAATGTCATTTGATTTGTTTTCATATATATAATCGTATTATAGACTGAAATAAATTACAACATATTGTGCGAGTTTATATAACAAAACTATGGCACAGGGTAAGCTAAAAGTAAAGACTAAACTACCAGCAGGAGCAAGAGCTAAAAAGGGCAAAGGCAAGGCGGTAACGAAACGCGCTAACGCTCCAGTACCGAGCAAATCGCTGGTCGAAAAGAACAAAATGAAGATGGCTGTGACAAAGATGGTGAATGCTGCGGCAGAGGAGCAGCTGCGGGCATTGGCGACGAACACTCCACAACTATCTGCCGCACAACAGAGAACAGCTGCTGCGCCGACCGCGCCAACAACTGCATCTACATCCTCCTAGCCTATCTAACCTATCATTGTAAATATACTGTAATATACAATATCATAAGAAAATCTTTTTTACTTACTATCTCAATTATTTTGACAATATGTCAAGTACTATTTTTACAGATTCTTTTACCTATAAAAACAAGAACAAGTTAAGAATATTTGACAATTTAGGAATTTGAAAATGTTAGTGTCAATATTATTGAATAATGTTGCATAATTATAAACATGTGACCCATCAGCATTAATTATTCAATCTGTATTTTAGAGGTTTATGTTATTTTTATAAAATTATAGGATTTAGTTGTATGGTATTTATTTTATGTATATTTTTTATATCTGGTTCTATTTGTTTGTTATAGAGTGCATATTAAAAGTTGCTACAAAGATGTTACTATGAAAATATATGATTCTTA
>JACEII010000053.1:2551651-2625344 GCA_014332785.1 Antheraea mylitta | reverse complement strand
ATAGATTTTTGTCAGACAATTTGCATACATAACAATATACAAAAATCCATAGCTTTTCATATATAAGAAAATATTTGCCTTTCAAAGTGTCTCCCTCAATTATATTTCTTTGGCTAGTATTCTAATAGCTGCAAATTTATATACATCTTGGCTAGTTGATAGTATTGATCCCTTGCAAAAGATTTTGTCTATAAATAGCTGTTGATTTATAATGTAAGAATAAAATTATTTCTTAGAGTTATGATTGTAAATTTTTCCACCTATAGAACACTCACCCTATAGAAAATCACATGTTTATCACGTGATATAGAGCTCACATATGTCAACTCCATACATTTTTTCGTTTTCTATTTGCGTTAGTGATTGTCGATAAGCAACTTGAGTAGGCCCCTGTACATTTTATGTAATAAAAAAGTCTGCTTCCCGAAAGAAACTATGATCATGATCACTACTCCGGCTCACAGATTAGGTGACATCACACTCTGAGAAATGCATAGTTCTATATTTTCCCACAAGTGGGATAACTCTCTGTTTCTGGTTTCCTCACATTGTTTTCCTTTGCCGTCACTTGATAGTTTTACCAATTTTATTTATTTTATTACTGTTTTTTTTAATGTAAAATTTTAATTTCTGTTAAAAACAATTCAAAGCAGTCATAGGGCAGTGCAGTCAAAGGGTTACCAACAGTGAAAATAGGAAACAGTGAAATATATTCCTTTTATATGATATATGAAATGCGTTCCTTTTCGAATCTACATATTAATTATAGTCTAAATGACAATAATTAAGATTTAGCATTGCCTTATTTAAATTATTAACATTAGTGTAGGTTTCATATCTATTGGCACTCGGAGCAATGATTAGAATACATTTTTCTAAAGTTTATTAATCAATCAAACATATGATGAGCTACTATATATAGATATTACATATACAGAGGCCCCTTTGCCTCACATCGCGATTCTGACACAAACCATACGAGCGCAATACAATCTCGCTTGCCTTTGTAGCATTGTAATGATGCGAAATTATAAATTTATCTCCCATCATATATAAGGTATCATAAAAAAAAAAATAACCATGAAATTATATAACACACATAACGTATCATTTGCTTTTGGTATGACAGTAGTAGAATTGTATACTTTGTGTTTTACAGAATTGTTATTTCATTATTAGTAGTTATTATCAGTAGTTGTGTGTATTTTATTTTATTTTAAATATTTATTACAATCGATTTTAATTAACATGGAAAATAAGTGATTGATTAATTAGTTCATATTTTACGTTATGAATGTTTGGGTTAGCTATATTAAAACATTTGTATTTATATACAGAAATCATTTTGGCAAAACTAACATTATACTTGTATTTATTTTTTTAAGAATGTAGAGCTGTAGATTTCTTGGAAATAAATAAATAAATATAACAATAAAAATGCAATGATTTATTGACAAATCTAATTGACTTGAAGAACTTCACTGAATTTTTATTTGATTTTAATTTCTTGTAATAAACTTGTATATACATAAAGTATTTTCAATTAAAAATTAATACTATATAATATATTATTACAGCAAATAAATAATGATGAATTTGAAACTGATTTTGGATGAGTTATTAACCAGAGTTAGATAGAAAAAAAAGTAGGTACAGGGTAAACCAGTGTTTCCCAATGTGGGGCCTACGCCTCACAGGGGGGCAAATTAAAAATGGACTCAACATGACTTTAACCCTTTCACTTTTGGTTATTTAAATGCAATGCTAGATATCGGGGGCATATTTAACAAAAAAAGCTAATTTTTAAAAATAATCCGTAAATAATTATTAGGTATAATTTCGATTGACGTTACCAAAATATCAAGTAAGTTTTTCATTATGGTATATGTTTTGATAACAATTTCATCTTGATTTCTTCCTAAAACTTATCATTTATATTTCTTAAGGGAACAAAACAATTTTTAAAGGGGAATATAAAGTTTAGGAATGTTAAGATGGGGCATGGCTTAAAAGTTTGGGACATGCTGGTGTAAACTCTTTATAAAGTTGTTCGTTATAACGAAAAACTTTCTATAGCATAGAAATTTCTTCAATTTCGTTGGTTTATACAAGCAATTTTTTTTTTACTTTATTTTTGGCAGTTGGCCTTTCAGATTATTACTGTCATCGTCACGTAGTCGATAATATTACAAGCGTCGTGCGATTACTTCAATATTGCGTCGTGTGAGTCAATATCCAAACAAGATGGTGGATCCCTTCTTAGAACCTGCTAGGGAGTTTTTGTGGCATCTCAGAATGTCATGCTCCGTTATTTTCTATTCACTTCACGTATGCACAATAAACTAACTATATTACGTAAAACTCCACCAAATTTAGAAAATATAGAGTCCAATAACACAAGATTACTACATGACACGCTAAAATCCCGCCAAAACCTCCTACAAAGTCATTTAATCTTTCTCTGCTCTTCATATAACGAAACTAGTAAGGAAAAAATGCTCATTCCTTAAATTGGTCGGTCGCTAAATTGGTTATAAAGAGTTTACATTGTACTTAGATGTAGAAGATAGAAAAATAGATGTCTCTTATTTTGCTCTATTTTTTCAAGAGTCTTGAGAATGTTTTACCATACATACCTATACCTAAAATTATAGGTATCTACCTCTATTTCTGCAAGCAAATTATTTAAATGTATTTATTGTTTTATATGTTTGACAATATATAGTTTATATACGTTATTGGTATGACACAGTGATATTAAGCTTGTATTAAATATATCGTATTAGCATTGAGGTATGTAATGTATATGATACAGGTAACACAATAATATTTCTTACGATAATAAATGAATGAGCATCTATACATATAATAAAAGGGTAACAGGACGAAATCTGTACATTAAAATTCTTAAAGAAAAAATACTCTAGTGCGGCTTAGAATCAACGACAAAACACATTCTCATGGTTTTTAAAATGTTTCTGCAGTTTGTATTACATGCACGCAAAAACTATTACACGGATTTTGAAAATTGGGTATGATAGTAGTTTACACACTGGTAAAACATATAGGACATATATTTTTTTTTAGCACGACATTGTGACTGCACTATGCCTGATGTTAAGCATAGTACAATCCAAAAACATCGGCAACCACCGAGAGACAGATTATCCATCGCTGGTCGCCGCTGTCATGCCGGCCATAGTGACGAAAGTCACCCGGTACTGGATATGCACAGGCTGATCCTGAAACGCGACGCGCAGAAGCGAGTCACTATGACGGGTTTTTTCGCCATATGCATGGTGGTTGCGACCCAGTCGGGCTGTAAAACCCTACCACCCCGCTTTCGCCATTGCCTCGTTCGTTATTCAGCAGGGTGTACCACGTGCAGGTGAGGTTGGCTTGGGTGTCTCAAGTCTTAAGATGTTACTCGACACCCCTTACATATATATAGACATTTACGCAAGAACTCCTGGACACATCTTGAAGGTAAATCTAATATTGATCTGAAATCTGATTTCAATGCACAATATGCCTCTGATTTTATTAATCACTTTTCCATAATTGAAATTTTACGCGGACATAGTCGCAGGCACAGCTGGTATCTATATAAACCTACATATACGTAATAATGTCTCTTTCTTTGTCCTCAATGCTCTATTAATTTAAAAACCGGATGTTGATGAAACTTTTTTATGCATTTGCTCGCGATTTATTTTCTATATAACACAACAATTTAACATTAAGTAGGTGGTTGACGGTCGTTTCATTTAAAAAATAACAACAATAAAATCGCAAGTAAAGGCTATTTTAATTTAAAAAAATCATATTTGTTGTACCTTACTAACAACTATCAGAATAATCTTTATTTACTTGTTAAACTTTAATATATTAGATAAAATACGCACGTAATTAAGCTTGTAAAGTCTATAACATGTACTAATAAATAATATAATACGTATGTATAGATACGAGGTGATGTCGCACGGTGAGTGAACTGAAGAATAGTCACCAACCATTTTGTTTTGTTTAGGACTTAATATATATTATACTTGACGAAAAAACAAAGATTTAAGAAACAATATGTACATTAAAATCCAAATATTGGAGATTAATATCACTTGAAATAAGATAAAATTTCATTTCAATAATGTAGGACACATTATTACATAGAATAAAGCAGAACAATAAATAATCATAACAAAAAAGTATACACAGAGTAACGACCACATTGCTTTAATTAATTTTGGTTACTATGAAAAGGTATATCAATAATTACAATTTGATACATATTGATTCTATGTCCGGAATTCCACACAAGAATAATAAAAATACTTCAACATTACCATATGTATAAATAAATAACGAAATAGAAAATGTTTGGAAATATGAATCAACTATTTTACGTTAGAGAAATTATTATCTAGTATCTTCTTTTAAAATGACATTATGTGTAATCTATACTTCTATACGAATGTTATAAAGAGGTAAAATTTGTGTGGCTGTAGAGGGTAATCTCAGGAACTATCGATCCGGTTTGAAAAATTCTTTCAGTGTTAAATATCGTCACGCTATGCCAATAGAAGCTGAACACCAATGAAGAATGTTTCAAAATCGAGAATTTTTTTTCCTTTTGAGAGCTTCCGCTGAGTGTTAGTGTAACACCACAGTGAGTATTTCCTGCACACGAAGTCGCGGAGAGAAGCTAGTCATTTCTAAAAGTGCCTAGTATTTCTTTATATCCTATCAACTGAATTCGAGGTACTACAAGTTAATTTGGTAAACCGGTCACGTTCAAGAAAATGGCAAATCCATTGCTAATATTAGATGCTATAAATATTTAGAATACTTTTTAACAATCCTGGTAATAATGAAATATGAGTTAGCTTTACAATCTGAGAGAAATACCAAATTTGAATGTAATTTATCTATCACTTAGTCACAAACAAGCGGACAAGTAAACTAAACGTAAACCAGTCTGCAGTCTGTTCTACTTTGGATCAGTATGTTGGAATAATTCGAACGTTAAGGCTTGAATGAATGAATACTTTACTGCACGTTTGATTCGTAGACTGGCCAGTTATTTCGATAAATTGTTTTTACCGAATTGTAAAAAAAAAAACAATCATCATAGCTGCTGCGAATAGAAGTATTGTTACAACTACATTCTTCATTCACATAAAATTGTGATTACATCTCTTTCCCATTAGATAGATAATACTGAAACGCCACATTTATCAGATCAGGCGAAGATTTCTAATTCATATACCTTAAACAGCAATAATGATTAATTAATCATAGTAGGAGGAAATCAATAACAATACTATTTATTAAAATTTAAATTGAGATTTATGCGAACTCATGCGCACTCTACACCAGTTCGAGCGGGGAGGCGGGGGACGAGTTGGACCGGGTGATGCGCCGATTTCTTCGAATAAGATTAATAAATGCAAGCGGAGATTGTGGGGCGGTCCACATCGCGGCTAATGACACGCGCCGCTGCAGATTTTTTTTCATCGCGAATATAAAACATAAACTGGTTGCGGTAGCCGTATGCCCCCTCCGGCCCCCGTATGAACTCGCGCTGAGTCCAGCCTGCAGGTCTGCGTAGTTCACTACTCCTGTCGCGCCGCAAATGTTAATAACATGTTCGCACATGTTCTGACAAGTCATCCGTCAGATATTAACGTCTTTCTCTCCTGGTTGATAGTTATACTTTTGATGACTTACTCTTCGGAACAATTGTTTGATAAATTAAATGCTTAAATCGTTTTTATGTCAATGCAGTAAGCGGTTGCGATGGACCGTAAAACGTAATTGCCGGGCGAATTTGACTTTTCCCCCAGAACAAACATGGTTAATTAATTTTTTCTGCTAGACGATGGTCATCACGGTTTTTATTTAACTAATACTTTTAAACTAGCAATTCTTATGTACTTGTATATATTCAGGATCTCGGAAACGGCGTCATTTATATCCGTCAAACTTAGTATGTAGATAGTTTCGGAGACGATAAATTGATTTAGCTTGATTTTATTCATAGAAGACTTTTTAACTGAGATTTCAGGCAATGAAAAAATATAGTTGGAATATGAAGTTAAATTCGGTCGCCGCTGTCAAAGCAAAAATAGCTGAGGTGGAAATTGGTTACTTCGAAAATCTGTGTAACCCCAGTTCGAATCCGTGTATTTAATTTTTTTTTTTGTAAAGAATCATAATTTCATAAGGTAAACCTAACAATTTATTTTAATTTAAAAGTGTTTTTTAAAGAACCGAGCTAGGCTCGGTCGCCCAGGTACTAATTTGTATATGCAAATCTGCTGTTCTTGAGATGAGTACAAAAGTATTACATGGCGTAAATTGAACATATACATTTAGTTATATATAGGTTTTCTTTTGTGGTAATAACATAATTTATAATAAGTTTAACATATTATTAATTGTTAGAAATTTTTTTTCTTAATTTTTCGAGAAGAAAGTGATATGTATGTATCTATTTTTCGAGAAGAAAGTGATATGTATGTATCTATTTTTTGACAAACATGTCTAGAGTATTTAAAATATATGCAGCACTGTTAACAAACTGGTGTTATTAAAGAGAAAATTAAAAAGATGGTTTGGTTACTTTAGTTCATACAATTTTTCTCCGTTCATTAATGAAGTTCCTACTAACCGCTTTTATAGTTCCGTGGGACATTTGTTGATCTACAAACACAGATTTGAAAGTCTTCGAGTTGACAAACGTGTTACGAAACGGAGAAATGATGTTATGTTAATGACAGTTAATGCTTTTAAGTTTTACAAAATGCAACTTAGTAGTTGGATGTTATCATTTTTGTATCGAAAATATGCACGAAAAAAATCACACCAATTTAAAATTAATATGAAATAGTAGTTTTTAAATATTTTTGATACTCCTATTCATGTCTAAAAGCATTCGCACAAGAAAAAGTAATATATTGTGCGTTTTAAGATAATGAAGTAATATTTTCCAAGAATTTCTTCGTAAAATATGGTAAAGTTGTCTCTGCCCGCAACTTCGTTCGCGTGGGATAGTTACTTTAGGCTAACTCAAGACGAAAAAAACCCAGATTTTAAAAACATTCTTCATATGTGCTCCGCTCCTATTGGCCTTAGCGTGATTATATATAGCCTATACCATACTAGATAAATGAGCTATATAACATTGAAATAATTTTTCAAATCGGACCAGTAGTTCCTGAGATTACCCCTTACAACGTCACAGCGTCACGAACTCACAAACTTTACCTCTTTATAATATTAGTATAGATATTCAAACAATAAATGTTACCTGCTTTTTAATAACACTCTCGTCTCCATAGTTTTGTTTCTAATTCCGCTCCTGTGGAATATGGGCTACGACTGGGTGCTCCGCGGCGTGCTCCCATATGGAGCGCGTCTAATCTGTTACGCGGATGACACCCTAGTCGTAGCCCGGGGGGGGGAATTGGAAGGAGGTGGAGCGCCTGGCCACGATGGCCACAACCCTCGTGGTCAGACGCATAAGGAGGTTGGGCCTCAAGGTGGCCCTCGAGAAGACTGAGGCCCTGTTATTCCACGGGCCTCGGCGGGGGCCACCTCCTGGGGCCCACATAATGCTGGAGGGCGCCCGGATTAGGGTGGGGGCCAAAATGAAGTATTTGGGCCTCACCCTGGACGGGCGCTGGCGGTTCGAGCCCCATTTTGCGGGGCTCGGTCCGCGAATTGCTGGGGCGGCGGCAGCACTCGGCCGGTTGCTCCCCAATATTGGGGGGCCGGGTGCCGGGTGCCGGCGACTTTTCATGGGAGTCGTGCGGGCGATGGCCGCCTACGGGGCACCGGTCTGGGCAGACGCCCTCGGTGCCGCCAACGTGCGCACGCTGCGCAGTGCGCAGCGCACGGTGGCACTGAGAACGATCCGGGCGTACCGGACGGTGTCCTCGGCGGCGGCCTTTGCGCTCGCCGGCTCCCTTCCTTGGGAGCTGGAGGCAGGTGTTCTCGCCGCTGTGTACGAATTCACGGCGGCGAGGAAACGTAGTGGTGAGCCTCCGGCTCCCAGGGAGATAGGGTGTAAGAGACGGCAGTTGCGGGAGGAGGCAGTCGAGAGGTGGATGCAGGACCTGGCGGACGCGCGCTACGGAACGTACACTGTTGACGCCGTCCGCCCGGTCCTGCGGGAGTGGATTGGTCGCGAGTGCGGCTCCCTGACGTTCAGACTGGTGCAGGTGCTGACTGGACACGGTTGTTTCGGGTGGTACCTGCACCTGATCGCTCGCAGGGAGCCGACCGCCGCCTGTCACGAGTGCGGCGCTGAGGAGGATACTGTGCAGCACACTCTGTCTGAATGTGCTGCATGGGCGTGGTTTTGTCCATGCTCGGCAGCGAGCAGGCATGGCGAGCAGTGGCCTCCTTTTGCGAGGAAGTCATCTCGCAAAAGGAGGCGGCGGAGAGGGCCCGCGAGGCGGACCCCCTCAGTGGGCGTCTTCGCCATCGGAGGACCGGCAGGAGGAGGCGGCGCTTTGCCCAACTCCTCCTGCCACCGTAGCCGGACCTGAGGGGATGCAGTCGGGGGGCTCATCCCCTCATTGCACAGGTCTGGCGGACGTGGGGGAGGCACTTGGTGTGTGCCCAGCTGCCTCTCTATAGGTAGGAGCCCGGCGGCCACCTTCCGCTGGGCGGACCGTTGGGGCGGCTATCTAAGGGGAATAGCTTAGACCGATCCCTTGCCGCCCCAACATCACGGTCTGTCGGTACACCGTGGGATTTTAGTCCGTGCGAGTCGGACATAACCCACTCTCTCCCCCGGGAGGGTGGATATCCATTAGGGATTTCCCCACGTAAAAAAAAAAAAAAAAGGTTCTTTCTTTCAATCTATTAATCAAAAGCACTTAATTTTACGTGTATATTACTGAAATTGATGGGTTGTACGATGAATTAATATTTCAATATACAATAGTTACATAAAAAAATAATACAGTATAAAATCAATATACACTAATTTTTTTTTTAAAGCAAATAGGTTTCGTGGTACAATAAATGTTATATTCTGTCAAATCACAAGATCGCTTATTCAACTCTTAAAAAAGAAGCATTACCTACTGTTGCTGAAATATTACGTTTTAAAAGATGCTCTTAATCATGAGACTTTGTCCCTAATTACTTATTAGCTTGAGAATAGTAAACTGATGTCAAAAAGCAGAAACTTTTTCTTGTAAGATTTTGATATCACGTACACGTAACTACATAAAGGTTTCGAAAAGAGAGCCTCTCTCAAGTATTATTGTCAACATATAAGCTGATAAAAGCTCAGCGACAAATAATTCGGTTGTAATTAATTATAGGTGGTAGAGCCACGCTGAAGCTATTACTGGTTTTAGCATGAATAGGTCGGCTTGCTCGGGGTAGTACCACCCTCACAGAAACACAGATGTAAAATAATAATGGTTACATTGTTGCGTTTCGTTCGGTCAGTGAGAGTGTCGGAGCATGTTATGGCGTAAAATTATAAATTTGTCTCCCGCCAAAAATATCGCACAACGCGCCTAAAGCAGTTTTCACTTCAAAAATGGTTAAAGAAATATAATTAGAGGATAAAATAACATTAAAAAGTTTCTAGCAATTGAAATAATAATCATAGAAGTTATCGAAGTATTATTAGTAAAAATAAGTACTTATTTACACGAATGACCTTAATATAATTTAAAGCTGTCGGTTAAATAACTGGTTGTTTTTTGTGACCATTAACAACTCCCTCGCGTCAACCGTCAGTGCTAATGCTCTTATCTTGTTCAAATGTTGCTAATTTTATTAAAATCCATTCTAATCCTGTAATAAACAGCAATAAAGACGAATTTCTCATAATAACCGTTAGAATTTTTTCTTTATAAGCGCGCGTTGATGTCTTTTATATGCGCAGGAGTGTTGCGTTATGAACTGAAATAGTACTTTTGTTTCTAGTTTTTTCTGTCTCAGATTGGTGCCTTGTCGCGGATATGTAACATTTAAAAGGAAGTTGAACCGGTTGGGTGCAGTTTCACGGAACCCTCGTTGATTTCTCTATGGTTCACATCAATGTCGTGGCGATATCGACTGGCGAGAGACAATAAATCCGGTTTCGACTGCAGCGAGCGGGTTGCAATTAAACAAGTGTCGCGACGGGGTTCGCAGACCGTGCGAAAGTGAAGCACGTCGGGTCGGGATTGCGGGATGGCGATACGCGGGGGGAGGGGTAGATCTTGGGCAATTGTGAGAGCAGGCTCGAACAAATTACATATATCTTATTATAATACATAATGGAAACTAGTTAATAATTGTAATTAATGCAATAAGATTTGTTATATGTAGAGTTTTTCGAAAGGTGTTTCGAAAAAAATTGTATTTATAGAAACTTAAATCACTCTAAATGACAGTGTTTAGGAATTGATTTCACCGTTATATGTTTACAAAATATACTAATTAACTGAACCGAGTATACTAAATTACAACTATTTTTATTATAAAAGTGAATTTCTTGGAAAATCGAAGATTTTATTGCATTTTTTGTATTTCATGTTCATATATGGTTGGTATGTCAATTTTACTAGTATTGATATTTACAGACATAATGGCAAGGGAAAATACACATAGATCAGATGTTTTACAGACAAAAGCAAATAGAAAAACAATACAGGGCGTATGTATTTTAAGTATTATATACTACAAGTTGAGATGAACATCTGTTCTTTATAAATATTGTAATTAGGCGTGATGGTAGCGCGTTCAGACACCGGCAGACTGTGCAGTCACCTCCACCGATCTGTGGTCCTGGCAGACGCGAGGCAACGTCCTCACACGGTCGTTTAATAAAAACTTCACACGGTGTTTGTTTTTCCGCCGTGACCGGTGCACGACGCAGACACAAGGCACAGTTTGCGCGCAGCCGCAGGCGCTGCCGCACGCGCCCGCCGCGCTCTGCGAGGTCGCGCCGGCGGCTCCATGGTGTACCCCGAGCAGGCCCGCTGGGGCGCTCCCGACGCCGCGCTCGCGCCCCTCTACGACGACGTCTATAGAGGTCAGCTGACATTTGCAACCTCGCTATGCGAACGCAAAGCTCTTTGTTTCTTATATCGCTCCCCAATTTGTTTATTTAAATTTAATATGTTGTATTTTAAATATATGTTCTTGATTGCAAAATTTAGTCCATCTGAAATTTTAATTTAAAATACTTGATTTACTTCACTTCTATTTATTTATTATTTAAGTAAACATTTATAGTATCTTGTCATACTATACGACAGTTATTAATCACACAGCTTTCGGTAGAGTATACCCGCTCGCTTATATTTTGAGTGAAAAGTTAGAATATGAGTTATCCAATAGTGAAAGGTATGTCAACATAAATACATTTCTTTGCTGGTACTAGGATATAGAGCTTAGTAATAAAGAGTTTCTTTTATAAATTTATATTTGTATAAAAATATATTTTTAGAACGAGGACAATTCTATGGTATTTGTAACGCTATGATGATTATTATAATGACTTATCAATATATAAGAAGTTATGGCACTTAAGTCAGCGGTTTACTATCGTATAGTTTTTATGTGATGTGATAGCGGAACGCGGCGAAACCATAAGACGGCACTTTTATAATAAAACGAGTTTATGTGTCATGTTATTTCTAATAATTTGCTTTAGGCAGTAAATTATTGATTCACAGTGGTTTATTTACATTTCAAATAGGAATCTAATTAGAAATAAATATACTATAAAGTTAGCCGGCAGTATTTCGTGACATTTCTTGTTAACGTGCAAATTGTATTATCCCGAGTTTTTATTTATTTAACGATCACTTATTACATAGATAAATAAAGAAATATATAAGCTTTAGAAATGAGTACCAACATTGTAATAATAAACTGAAAAAAAAAAAGCTGATGGTTAATTTCTAAAACGTACAATCGATACTGATATACGTTTCTCTAGACCTCTTTATAACTTTCATGGTGTAACATATAAATAATAATATAGCATCTAAACCAACAATAAATGTCACACAACTGGTATTTAATTAAATTCGCAAATTCTTCTAATATACACCAGAAACCGATTAATTATAGAGTAAAAAAAGCAAACTGTCAAATGTCATATTTTATTCCATAAATAAAAGTGTTATCAGCTTATCAAAATACATACTTAAACAGTTTATGTAAAACAAAACCATAAAGAGATATTTATATTATGAGTTTATAATGTTCGTCGATTTTTTTTTAATTTCGGTTTGTAATAATTTTTTCTGAGGACTATTTATAATATATAGGGAGGAATGGATATTGAAGAGTAGAAGAGTTTAGACTTTTAAATCAAATCAAAATATCCTTTATTCAGTTTAGGCCCTGGGAAGGCACTTATGAACGTTAAAGTTACCACCGGTTTGGAAAACAATCCAGTCATCGAGAAGAACTGACAACTCGATCTCGTTTATCTCTTCGTGTTATATATTTTTACAAAGCATATATATTTACATTCGTTTTTAGTGGATGTACTATAGTAACCTATAGATATTAAAACCCGCTAAAATAATCAATATTATACATTTTAGATTGATTATAAGACGCAATAAATTAAGTCTTAAAAATATTTTTTTCAAAGTATTGAAGTACCTGTAAAGACATGAATTAATTATTCCTTGAATACTGTTATACGCATAATACAAACTGTGAACAAATATGAGACGGAAAAAACTATTAGATGGATGAAAGAAAACTACATCTAGCATGCCAATGTTAATACCAATAGATACCATTAAAAATGATTATGTCTGAGAAAGTTTGAAAATAGCACCAGTGTCAGAGAAGTTGAGGGGTTTTTTTTGAGCTGACTACGCTATTGACCTAGCAAGGTCTTAACAGCTTCACCAAACTACAGTTGAGAGGTAATAGGTTGGCATGGTATGGGCATGCGTGAGGAGAGATGAAAACCATGTAACTAGAAAAGTTTTGAGTATTATGGTGGACGGACATAGCATTAGAGGAAGACCGAAAAACGTATAGTTGAATTCTGTGAAAAATGACATGTGTATAAAAGTGTGAATACTGAGGTGACATCTGGCAGGGGAGAGAGGAAAAGTAAAATATGTCGTAACGACCCTAATTAAGTGACATAGAGGAAAAAAGTTTATAATGACTTAAATTACGTATAGGTATTTTCAGAGTCTTGTATGTCGAACAATTAATATGCTTGTGTGTATTACAATAGTTTAAGATAGTTGGAAAAAAGTTTTAATTGCGTCCACTACCCAATACTCATAGAAATAATCAAGTCACACACAATTACTTAAAATAATATTTTTAATACAATGATTAATAATTCGTTATTTACTAAATACTCCTAGGGAGCTAGGACATTTAACACTGCCCAATGTAACTAGAATCACCATAGATAATATCAAAATTATGTCGTATTTATTCGATTTCGAATATCACGTTTCATATTCATAAAGTTACATTGAATAGTTGCTAAAATCATCGTATTTTACTGATATTTATAAAAGATAATATAGACTAACCAAAAAGCTTATGTTTATAATAACAATTAACGTTCAAAACTATGTTATTAAGAATATTTTAAATGTAGAATATTTCTATATCTATTTGTATTATTGCGAAATATTAAAAAATATATATCTTTTTAAATATGAGTCATACAATTGAGTTGTAGACTATAGAGGAATTCATCAGTGATGTTCGAAACATCGTTACCAGAGAGGCATTCTATATTTAAACTATCGGTGACTTAAAAATATATTCAATTTAATTCTTATCTACACAACATTTTAATGTGGATACGTTATGTATTAATTAATATGGAATTATTTATATAATATACAATAATCCAGTATAGATAAGAATAAAAGACGTGAATATCACATATATTTTGTTTCCATAAATTATCTTCTATAATATTCTTAACAAACTATTTTACTGTGGAACATTTGTTCTTAATTTGTGAATATAAATGGAATTGCTTAAATGTTAATAAAATTCGATACCAATTATTACTAAAGAGATAAAAATCATATACATTTTTAATAAACGTCATTAGTTTAAAAAAAAAAAATTGTGCATTGTATGATATAATTTCTATTGCTATTTATCGATATCTCTTATATTGTGGAAATAATTGCCTATTAACTATTATTGTTTCCATCTCATAAGACTTTATTAAGTTCTTAAGAAAAAACATAAAATTAAAACTATTTTACTAGTACATATAATACCAACGGAAACGTGATTTTATAACCTTTTTAATTACTTTCTTTTAACTAAGCTCTTCTGGTATGTATTTTTTTATGGTATGATATTTCTTAGTAGGCGTGTTTTCCGGTATATTCAGGATGAATAATTCAATTCCCGCTCCTAATTCTCACATAATTAGTGTGACTGTTCAAGTCCAAGATTCTTCTGTATATTATAAATAAAAGAATAATATTTTTCATATAAACAAATAGACAATATTTCTATTTGTTGGCCTAATACGTATTTTTTACATTGATTACTCTATAAAAAAATTTAATCATTGATATTATCTAAAAATTAGAATAACGCAATAAACCTATGTCATTCCAAAGTGAGTGAATATATTCTCTCATGAGTTAATATTATACATACTAAACTTAACATTGTTGGTAGCTAAACTATTCAATGAATCACCAAAAGAATTAAGTGAAATTGAATTAAATGTATTTAAAATAAAACTAAAAATTATATTATCACATATAATTTTATAAGTTTTGTTTATATTTTGCTTTGTTTATAACGTGATATCTTTTGTTTTTTTCTTTCGTTAATATTCCGGCAATAGTAATATTTTATTAACGATTCTTTTTTTTAGTGGCACTGCATTATGTTAAAGATGATTAATTATCAATATATTAATTGTCATTAAGTGAAATATGTTTTATGAGAAATAAATTTCTTTCAACCGAATTAATTACAAAAAATGATCATGGGACCGAGGCCCCCAATGCCCCTGAATCCAATCCCGTCCTTATAACGTCTCGAACGGTTGTTTTTATTGATAATTGGAAACTACGGTTCATGTCGGTGCTTTAAAGCTCAATTAAACCTTGAAAATTGAACTGTCTTAAGGAAATTCAAATTGTGATTTTATAGTAGACATCTCGTTTACGAGCGTCTATAAACTTTCCATACTGTGTTTAGTAGTCATTTTTGATGGCAAGCAGTTAAACACAGCAACTAGTGTTCAATTTAGTTACCTTCTAGGTTTTATATATTATACGTTCCATAATTAAGTTTAGATGGTGAAATAATTGTAGTCCGGTGAAGCTGTTAAGACCTTGTTAGGTCAATAGCGTAGTCAGTTCGAAAAAAAAAAGGTGAAGTAATTTACATATTGGCAAGTCTTATTTTTATCTAAACTATGAACTTATAAAAAGTAAACAGTTGATTTTTTGGTTGTTTGAAAAAAATATTAATATATACTAATATTATAAAGAGGAAAAGTTTCTGACGTTGTGGCGTTGTAGGGGGTAATCTCAGGAACTAGTGGTCCGATTTGAAAAATTCTTGCATTGTTATATAGATCATTTATCGAGGATAGTTATAGGCTATATATCATCACGCTAAGACCAATACGAATAGAGCACCCATGAAGAATGTTTAAAAATCGGATTTTTTTCCTCCTGAGAGCTTCCCCTGTGTGTTGGCGTTAGCCCAAAGTAACTATTCCAGGCGAAGGAAGTTGTGGGCAGAGGCTAGTTGGTTATAAAAATTGTAGAGATTATTTCTATGCCAGTGTATAAGGATGCAAAGGATGAAAGCAAAACCTTGTCCTGTCACAAACGTTAATGTCATGATAAAAAAAAATTAAAAACTGTTGGAGAGGTGCTAGTATACTGAGAACATGCGGTTATACGTTTTTTGTGAGTAATCAAAAAATGATTTCATAAAATCTGGTTCTCGACAACAACACCACCTACCAGGTCCGCCACAAACTATAGCTGAAATTCCTCAATGTGATCCATAAGTAAAATAAAGATACCCTAATATGTTCAGACACCGGATTGATCGACGTAGATTCGCAATATAATTGTAACAAATCTAATTTTCGGTGAAAGAAAACTTTTTTTTCGAACTGAATACGCTATTGTCTTAGGAAGGTCTTAACAGCTTCACTGGAATTCGAAAGTAAACTTCCGAATATCCTCTTGTATAGCCAACACCTTCATGACTAAAATATACCCCCAAGCGTAACCATGGATGTGTTGCGACAGCTGCATTTGATAGCCACTCTTCCTCAAGTTGTGTGTTAACCATCTTAAGCCATGTTTAACATGTGAGATTTAGTCAGATGTTAATACGTACAAAGAATAAAAGAGTAGCCCTACAATTGAGTCGAGAAATCGCTTCGTTTGAAACGATAATGAGTCTTAGCTTTCGCTAAAGGAAAGTATCGCAATAAAATCTTCATGCTGGTAGTGTTTTTTTAACACCTGGTTATCACCTCGAATTGGAATTATTTTCAGGAAGCAGTGTAGGTGTGTTCCTTTTAATAGCTACATTTGAGTGTTATCACCTTCGAGGGTTAACTTGTAAAGGAGCGTCCATTAATTACTGTCAAGCTGAGTCGCGTTAAATCTCACGTGAGGGGAGGGAAACTTTCGGTAAATATCACGCAATTATTTCGGGCAAAAAATAGTATAAAAATGTCTAAAAATCAAATTAATTTAAAGTAAAACATATTTCTACACCAAAATATGCCGAAATGTGGTAATTCTTCAAAGGAATAATTTTATATAAAATAGGATTCTATAAGTAATTAATTGTAGTCAGCTTGAGACCTTGCTAGGTCAATAGCGTAGTCAGTTCGAAAAAAAAGTAATTAATTATGCTTACATTGATAATACATATAAAACAAGTTTTAAATGTTAATATAGGTTTAAAATTGGATTCCTTTGCTACATATGTATTAAATATTGTTGTCTCTTAAATTTATCTTGATATAAATATCCTTTATTTAATTACTACCAGTACAATTTACGAGTTGCAGTCAACGGTGCGTTTCACAACGAGCGAGCATTAATTTTCGAAATGGCTTGTATTTAACTTACTCTTTATATGGATTAATCTTGTGTACTAGAGACAAACAACTATAATAAAGTGTATTTTACAGGCCATTATTAAGTATTTTAATGCTACAGTATCAACATAATATTATTGTAATTAATTGTAGAATCTTTTCTTATAAACGATTTCTGTTCCAACTCTTGTAAATAAATCAGAGCTTTTGGTGAAGGTAATGGTAGCATAGGGCTGTTTCTAGGCCTTGTAGGCTAGCTATTACCGTCAAAATATCCCTCCCAGTTGCTATAAGATGTGTTCAAGCAGATACATTTGACTGGTTCCTGACCCCCTTGTGATTTATCCTGTTTACTATTTTAAGCCACATAATTAACATAAGCTGACATTGTGGACAAGCGTTAAAACCTAAAAGGTGTTATTACAAAAAAGTTAAATAAGTATAGAATATTTGCTTTAAAATAGTTTGGGTACTTCCTATTAAATGTACCGCGCTTGCCGAACGTTCGACATCTTGCTCTTTTATCTTTTTACTTTTTTTATCAACGTGGGGAAATTACCGCCCCTGTGGCAGCGTGGCGAGTGGACACCAAGCTACGTCTTACTTTAGAGAATACTGGATATACAACCAGTCGTTGCCCCTCGTCAGCCTCACCTGTGCAATGAAGAAATAGGCCACTCAACCTATGGGTATACTGAAGGTATGTCCTCAGTTTCGGCTACGGTAGTGAGCGAGCGTTCCGCCTCCCTCTTCTCCCTGCTCTTCTTTGGCGAAGAGGGTCACTTCGCGACTCTACTTCCCGGGCCCTCTCCGCAGCGAGGTCGTCATCTCGCAGAAGGAGGCCCCAGCAGTCTGCACTCCTCGATACCGAGCATGGCTGAAAACATGCCCGGTAGCGAGAGATCGTCCACTACCGCCGCAGCCAGGGCGCGGTGCTGATCGTCCCACGCCTCACACTCAGAAAGAGTATGCTGTGCAGTGTCCGCATCGTGGCGTGTGGTGGTGGGCTCCCTGCGCGCTATCCGATGCAAGTACCAACCGAATCTTGCTTTTTTATCTCGCTTTGCTTAGGTTAGGTTAGACTTGCGAAAAAGGAAAACGTGAACTTATCTCGGCAGGTGTCGGCACGCGCGGTGCATTTAATACGAAAGTACTCAAACTTTTTAAAGCAAGTATTTTTTTTTTAAATAAGGGTCAAATACAATAACTCGCGCTTAAGTGTTCATGACTAAAAGTAGATTGGCTACATACAAAAACAAACGTTTTAAAATAACTAAATAAAAAATAGATTGCGTAAATTATCTCAAAGGCAATAAAAAGTCCACAACTTTCAATTTATTGATAAACTAATTGAAAATGGAAAACATTATTTAATTTTAGAGATTTGTTAGTGCTTCTTAAGCTTAAAATATACGATTCAATAAATCGTGTAGACGGTAAATACAATATTTCCAATAGGTTGCATGTGACCTCAAGTCTGTGTAGTTATTTTTAGCCGGTGTCCGACCGCAGCCACGTCCGATTGAGAGGACGCGAGTATCTAAGAAGGTATCTGCGCTGTGAGTCACTCGACACCCGCGTACTCGGCTGTGCGTGCCGCGGCCGGCATACTAAATCGAATATGAACAATATTTCACAATAACTTGTATTGAAATGTAACTTTTATGTTTAAATAAAGTATATAGACATTTCATTAATTATTTAATAAAAATAATGAAGATATGTGTCACTTGTTCCGCACCGTAGTTTTCAATTAAAACGTCGGAATAAATTCATAACAAGTCTTCACCTATGCTATTGTTTTGTGACATATTTTCATTTTCACTTCGACACTGCGGTAGCTCTCACATTTGCTCAACACACAACTTTTTGTAGGTTCACTACATTCTTTTCGACAAGAGCTTTCTTTGATCTGCGTTTTCCATAGATTTGCGTATATTTACGACTCACATGAGACATCTTTAATTTTTTTCATTTTAACACATTTGTATATTTTGATAATATATTTATTGTTTCACTTTGAATCTTAGCAGTACATTTCAAACACTTTGCAGAAAGGGGCAGATGACTTCTTTGAACGTCAACGTATTTGTCATGTGATATTCCATATCTGTTTGGTTAGCTAGTATAAAATTTTATATAAAACGATTACATATTTTCGCATAAGTCATGTATACTAGATTTTCGCAACGACTACTATTGTAGCTATAAATAAACATAAATTAGCCGCTCCCTACTTCACATGGTTCTATAACTTTTTTATGGTGACAATATTATATTGTAGCACGGCAAAATGACTGCAGTATGCCTGATGGTAAGCACAGTATAATCCGAAAACAATAGCGACCACCGAGTGACACACTATCCATCGCCGGTCGCCACTATCATGCCGGCCTGCAAAAAGCTGGATATGTACAGGCTGATCCCGAAACGCGACGTGCAGAAGCGAGTCACTATTACGGGCTTTTTCGCCATATACATGTTAATGTTTATAATAAGTTGCTAAAGCACAATATAAGTATATACACAGTGTTAACTAGGTTTTACTGTTAAAGCTTTGAGTACAAATGATAGTGATATGCCGTTGTGGACTACTGGACAGATTTCGATCATTTTGTTGACTTCGTAAACACTTAGTAAAAAAATAGCATATCGTTGTTATATCTATAAACTTTGGAGAAACAACAAGTTTCATATGCACTAAGCGTTTAGCTATATATTTTTTCTTGCCGTAGAGAAGTGGGGCAAGCGGTGTGATGCGCATGCATAGGACAACGTAGTTGAAGTCGCGGGTATCAACTAATAAAAAATAATAGACGATCGTGAACTTTTCTGGAAGACTGGGATTTTTCCAAACCAATGGTGGTAATTAATAGTGCCTTCTCAGTGTGTATATGTAATAAAATCATTTCGATTTTGTTATATAGGTGGTAGAGCCACGCTGAAGCTATACTGATCTCAGCATGAATGGGTCGGCTCGTCCGGGTTAGTACTACCCTCTCACAGAAAATCGACGTGAAGTAACAGTGCTTGCATTGTTGCGTTTCGTTCGGTTAGTGAGAACGCCGGAGGCCCACCTACCTTCCCCCTCCCCCCTTTCCTTTCCTTCCCCCCTTCCCCTCACCCATATACAGGTTGGCAATGTACTGGCAACTCACCTGGTGTTGCTAGTGTCTATGGACGGTGGTGGTCACTTAACATCAGGTGACCAACCTGTTCGTTTGCCTCCTATGATATAAAAAAAAAGATCGTTTGTAAGATTGTCTTCCAATTTACGTTAATTCAGGAACGCTTTCACATAACGTTCTCACGACTTCTTTCACTCTTAGACAATACGGAGTGAACCGTACAATTCTCACGTTGGATACTCAATATTGTTTATATACAATTGCGTAATTATACATTTACAGTAAGATATTTAACAATATTCTGTCAAATTGTAAAACGTTTATGGTCAATAAATCTTTTTTCAAGTAATCTTTTACAAAGTAATGTTTTGTTGTTAAGAATATAGTCGGAGTTTATTCGATGTCTCGATTAACTATCGTTTTTAATAATTGTACATAGAATAATACATTCCAAACAAATTAACTTGTAATAAAAAATATATACAATGAATCGTCATAGCGTTTTAATGTTCACCGGACTCTGTAACATCTTTGTACCTATTAGTTTTACGGAATTCTATATTTACTGTATATTTATTTTCGTAAAGGAGAAGAGTTCGAAAAATTCCGAACTTTTGCCAGATTATTATATGGTACCAATGTACTGCGGAAATACAGCATTTTTTGTTTTATTTTTTAATCGTACCAATGCTGTTGATCGAAAGGTCTTGAAAGCTTCTGCAGGCTGGCACAAGGTGCTGAACTTAATGATAATAAGCTGTAGCAAAATGGCTATAGTGACTGAATCTGGGCTTGAGTTAGTTCAATCTACTTAGTTATACATACACTAGCCGATAGCTGCTATTTCGCTTTGCGCGTCTTTTGTTTTTATTGGCGCTACAAAATGTATCCAATTTTTTTTTTATATCATAGAAGGTAAACGAATAGGTGGGTCACCTGATGTTAAGTGATCACCACCGTCCGTAGACACTTGCAACACCAGGGGAGTCGAAAATGCGTTACCAGCCTGTCTTAGGGTGGGGGAGGGGAAGAAGGGAAGAGGAGAAAAGAAGGTGAGGAGAGGTGGGCCTCTAACGCTTTCACTAACCGAACGAAACGCAACAATGCAAGCACTGTTGTTACTTCACGCCGGTTTTTTGTGGGTCGGGTGGTAGTACCCCGGACGAGCCGACCCATTCATGCTGAAGCCAGTAATAGCTTCAGCGTGCCTCTACTATCTACAAATTACAAACGAAAAAAGAAATGCAAAGGGTTGATGGAATAAAGTCACTACTGAAAAGTAAACTGTGACTAAAAAGTAATTAGTAATACAAATTAACTTAACACTGAAATGAAAATACAAATACATAAATAGTGTAGCGAAAATGAAAACATGTGTTATTATAAGTATTATTCTTATAAAAGGAGCAATGATTTATATTTGTGTGTGCAGCGGACGGCGTTTTATCGACAGTGAACGTGGTAGAAGCACTTCAAGAGTTCTGGCAGGTGAAGGCAGCCCGTGGTGGAGGCGCCGCCGGTGGAGGTGGAGCCCTCGTTATATATGAGTCAGTACCGGCTGCACATCCACCTTACGTTTGCTATGTCACCCTCCCGGGCGGGGCGTGTTTCGGCAGTTTTCAGGTACAGTTGGTCTCATAACAAAACCCCCGTATAAATTTCAAATTTAAATCAAAATACAGAATGTATGAAAAATAACCACAAAACATTATCAAATCGGTATATAAAATCGGAATATTAAGTATCAATCGCATCTTTTTAGATAACGAATTAACTTAAGGTTTTTCTTTTTCTGCAGTTAGTAATTCATGGTAGCGTCACCTATCTGATAAAGATTTTACCATTTTATGTTTTGTTAGTAAATATATACAATGGAACCTGGGGGCCTAACCAAGATCACGTGATATATAGATAGCACTCAGATATGTCATCTCCATTCATTTTTCCGTTTTCTATTTGTGTTAGTGATTGTAGATAAGCAACTTGGTTAAGACCCCTGGACAAGTGGGCCTTGAATATGTTTGAAATTTCTGCTATTGATAATTACAATTACATTTCGACCCTTTTGCACTGTTACTAGAAACCTCTGTTACTAGAAATTTACAAAATAGGAATTTACAATATGTAAGACTTGATTCCTTAAATTTCGATGTTTACCTCTATAACTCTGGCTTAATAGCCCGTATAAGTGAGACTATTTATCAATTTTAGACAAGTTAAGACATGTTTGTTTACTAACAGTCTAGTTCTTTATCTTAAAATAAGACAACTGTCATGTTAACCTGCCTATTTGGAAAACTGATTAAGTTAAGAGCCTCTATAAGTGATAAAAGATTATAGATCCTTTTAGATCCTACTTATACAGGTCTCACTGTATTTGCATTCTAAGCTAGACATGGCTCGTGGTTTCACTTGAGTTTAATTTCTGACACTCACATCACAATCGACTGCCGATGGATTAAAGATGTCTCGACCGTCACCGCTACTTTAAGATCATCATCAGGCACTGTCGCCGTTGCTTTAAGATTGCACATCATCAGGCACGGTGGATGTTTATTTAAGATTGCTCATCATTAGGCATGGTGGACGTTGCTTTAAGATTGCTCATCATCAGGCACGTGGACATTTCTTTAAGATTGCTCATCATTAGGCACGGTGGACGTTTATTTAAGATTGCTCATCATTAGGCACGGTGGACGTTGCTTTAAGATTGCTCATCACCAGGCACGTGGACGTTTCTTTAAGATTGCTCATCATTAGGCACGGTGGACGTTGCTTTAAGATTGCTCATCATCAGGCACGGTCGCCGTTTCTTTAAAATTGCTCATTATCAAGTACGATCATCGTTCCTCTCATCGAAGTTCGAACTCATCATCAGGCACGGTCGCCGATTCTTTAAGATTGGTCATCATCAGGTACGGTTGCCATTTCTTTAAGATTGCTCATCATCAGGCACGGTAGTCATTTCTTTAAGATCGCTCATCATCAGGCACTGTGGCCGATGCTCTAAGATTGCTTATCATCAGGCACGGTCGCCGTTTCCTTAAGATTACTCATCATCACGCACGGTCGACGTTTCTTTAAGATTTGCTCATCATCAGGCACAGTCACCGTTGTTTTAAGATTGCTCATCATCAGGTATGGTCGCCGTTACTTTAAAATTGCTCATCGTCAGGCATGGTCACTATTTCTTTAAGATTGTTCATCATCAGGCACGGTCATTGTTTCTTTAAGATTGCTCATCAACAGGCACGGTAGCAGTTTCTTTAAGATAGCTTACCATCAGGTACTCTACCATATTAAAACAAAAAATCCACCAAAATTTGCCTCTAAAAATAACTACCTATATACCAAACGTGTGTACACCATAACATTTAAATGGATACATTTAACGTCTCATTATTTGTGACCACATTTTTAAGTAGGGCTCCATTCAAAGTCAAACTATAGCGTTTGGATTAAAGAGCCGTTCTCAAGGTCTCGCATTTACAAACCGATATACTGTTAATCCGCGAGTTTTGTTTGCCACGGGCAGTCCAATTATAGTTACTTTTGTAGGTCACACCGTTGAGACCGACGTCCATAATAAATATATATTAGACGGATATTCGAATATGTATTTGTACGTAAGTTTTTAATGGTTTGCAAGTTTTTAGCGATGCCGACAATCTCTTCTGATAGTAACTAAGGTATACTCGTATACCTACTACCTTACCTACACATGTAATAATAGGGTCTATGGAGACAATATTCTATGAGTGCTCGTTTGTTGAAATAAATTTGTTTGTTAGGTCACAATTATTTTATTTCTGTGTTACAGTAGTGTTGTTTGCAACCTGAGAGAACGCTACTGACTATTAAAGTATTTTATAAACGTAATTCAGTTCAAATGTGCTGATTCGCACATAATAAGTAGAGCGACATACAATTAAAATTTACGGAATATACGTAACCGCAGAATTGATACTACTAAGAAATTTAAAATATAATGAAATAAACCTAAAATAGAATAAACTTCTGTTTGTCAATTATAAGTGCTTGACGACAGACCGTAAACTTGACGGTGGTAATAACCAGGGGGCTTAAACAAAGCCTTATCACTGCTCTGTATTTTTATTACATTATATGGAATCCTCCGGCTCATTACAGGATTACAACCTATGTCTATAGACACGATGTCTAATTACACAACCACCTGTTGGTTCAGACTAGTAAAATATCGATCCGGTCATGTTGCAGTTAGTCGAAACGATGATTGTTCACTCAATGTACTCGACATACAGTATGTTATATAATTCATGGTGGAATTGGACTGATGTATTACAATGCTGTCATTATTGAAGATAATTTGTAAAAACTACTCTAATATATTACATACTAGCCTCTGTCTGCAACTTCGCTCGCGGGGAATAGTTACTTTGGGCTAACTAACAAGTAGCGGAAGCTCTTAAGAGGAAAAAATCTCGATTTTTAAACATTCTTCATTGGTACTCCGCTCCTGTTAGCCTTAGCGGGATACCTATAACCATCCTCGATAAATGAACTATATTACAGTGGAAAAAAATTTCAAATCGGGCCAGTAGTTCCTGAGATTATCCACTACAACCTCACAAACTTTACCTTTTTATAATATTAGTATAAAAGTATAAATAACAGTGGCCTTCTTCCAAGACGCTTCACCAACTGTATTAATTCCTCTCAACTATAGATCGTCTCTGAGATTTGATTTGGCAATTACCGGATTCTGTACCGAAAATAGGCTTATTCCATCATCTTGTTGCTATCTTAGAATAGTAAAAACGATCAGTTTAGAGAAACTGTGGCTTATAGTAATTGAATATATTGACTAGGCTGCCAAAGCATTTATTCCGAGACAAACGCCCACTGTGGTCGATTTCTTATTGCAAGTGTACGTTCTTTGACTCTTCCTGCGTCGTTACACTCTATTTGGCCCATATAAGCAGCACCACAACTGCAGTCAATCTTGTGGACTTAATCTAATGCCTTTAAACGAGCAATTCTTGTATATTTTCATATTGCTATATATTCAGGAACTCGGAAACGGCGCGAGCGATTTCCATGAAACTTAGTATGTAGGTGGTTTCGGGGATGTTAAACCGATCTGGCTAGATTTCATTCATAGAAAACTTTTTTATTCGACTTTTCAGGCAATCAAAAATATAGCTAGAAAAGGTAAAGGTATAAAGGTAAATTTCGCTACCGCTGTCAAAACAAAAATAGCTCAGATGGAAATCAGCTGCTTCGAAAACCCGCCCAACTCCAGTTCGAATTCGAGTAACAGCAAAAGAGATATCTTTTTTATATATATTTTTTTTTTTTGGTAGAAAATGCTAATTTTGTGAGCAAAACCCAACAGTCTATTTTAATTTAAAAATGTTTTTTAAAGAACCGAGTTAGGCTCGGTCGTCCAGACCGAGACGTTTTAATACGTACAAAATGTGAAATGATGTGCAAAATTTGTTAACCTAAAAGAAATGCTTCAGACACCTGCAATTTGATGGAGTCGGTTATAAATCGATTTATCATTCGGGAGCACTCATCTTCTTTGTGACAATATTTTAGTAAGCGATTATTAATCCGCCTCCTCACCGCCCAAGATAAAACGTTTTAGCGAATTTCAAATAATTTATTTGAGATTAGAGGGCTTTACTTTCTGATGACTGTTTATGTTTTCGGATAAAGGGACCGGCTCGTCCTCAATCTGTTGTTTTGATCTTATTATATTTAAATCACTCTTATTAAATTGAAGTGGCATTGCGTGAAATTATACTGAAAACTACCTATGTTATTATGGTAAATAAACACAATCACTTTTTTTCCTAATACTTTTTATTAAACTCACTCAAAGTTATTGGTCTATTATACACAAAACTTCAGATTAGAAGTTCGTATTGACTCGATATTTTTCTTCTATAACCGAGAGTGGAAATACTGTTGGTCGAAAAAAAATTTGTTTCCAGGTCTCGAATGTAGTATATTTAAGTAAGTTCAAAGAAATATAACATGCGAACTGTCGGCTTAATTGTAGGAATAATATGAAATTTAACATTTATTAATGTTGTTTGTGAATCTAAAAGTGACGATATTTTACATAAACGACCGAACAACTGGATGCTTAATATAAATAAATTCGACCTTTTGTGGAGTTGGATATTTTATTTATCTTATAATCAATAATTTGTGTTCAAAATTGATATTAATGGTTTTTGTTTGTGCAGAATTGCCCGACTAAAGCAGAAGCTCGTCGGAGCGCAGCAAAGATTGCGCTCATGAACAGTGTGTTCAACGAGCATGAATCAAGGAGAATCTCTGACCATTTTATCGAGAAGGCTGTGGCTGAGGCTCGAGCGTCGTTCGCAGGCGATGCTGGAAGCCATCATCAGGATCCGAGTGCTGGCATAGCAGCGTTTAGGTCAGCAAAACTCTTAAATCACGAATAGCAGACGTAACATTTCTATGCGGATTTTTAATCAAAGAAATGACGTGTAAATGTTTTTTCTCCTTGTTTTAACTATTTACTTAATACGCTTATACTTCCATATCTATTATTGAAAGCTAGCTGATTGTTGCCAGCTTCGTTTTACATTAAGAAAAGTGTGACATGATCAATCGTATCTGTAAAATGAGTAGCCCAGAACTATATACGAAAAATTGCGTATCGAATTGGCATAAATTTCTTTTTTTTTCAATTTAAATACGCTATTATCCTCTTTGACCTTCACAGCTTTTTCGGAATAATAATGCTCATAGTTGTATTTTGACACATTCAGTAGTTTTGACGTGATTTAGGATTTAAAAAAAAAGAAAAAAAAGTGTATTTTCATTATCTCATTCTAGTCTTCAATCTCAATTTAATCGTTTATATAACATGTTTATTTTTTTAAGATTTCCAGTTTTTATACACTTAGAACAAAGTTCAAATTTTGCCGTCTATGAGGTTTTTAATTTTTTTTATGACTACACACACAAAATGTGAACATCTAAAAAAAAGTAAAATATTATGAAGTGATAGATTGGACTTAAGTTATTTTAAAACCTAACACCTCATATATTAAAGAATTATTAACGTATTTTTCCTATGTCACAGGTTTATGTTAGAAGCGAACAAAGGTCGCACGATGCTCGAGTTCCAGGAGTTGATGACGGTTTTCCAGTTGTTGCACTGGAACGGGTCATTGCGGGCGATGCGCGAACGCCAGTGCTCGCGACAGGAGGTCGTCGCGCACTACTCGGCGCGTGCACTCGATGACGCCATGCGTGAACAGATGGCGCGCGAATGGGCCGCCAGGTATAAACATATTCCAATAATATTCTAACTAAAAAGCTGTAGTAGTCTGGTGAAGCTGATAAGACCTTGCGAGGCCAGTAGCGTAGTCAGTTCAAGAAAAATAAAGCTGTAGATACGCCATATGCGCTTCGACAGTGCCTTGTTAAAATTTGCCTAACTTGCTTATTTTTTACGGCTGCCCGTCAATACAGCCGCATCTAAGCAACATATAGCTGTTTCTTTTTCACCACCGATATTGAGAATATGCCATATCACTTCCACATTTTATCTAAGAAGTGTGGCGTTACAATATTACTTTACGTATGTGTGCGTTATCGTGCCATTTGTTTTGTCAAATTATCATGTAGGTAACATATCTACAGCTTTTGTGTATTTAGTACGAAACCTTTTTAAAGCAAGTATTTAATACGTATTTATTTTTTTTGTAATGACACGGATAAAGTTGAAAATGTATTGTATTTTGGGTCGATAGAGATCTTTAATTTCTTAAAGTACTTAATATGTTATTTACATTTAAAATAAAATAAACTTTTCAGACAGAAAGTAATTTCTTTATATGAAAATATGGAACAGTTTGGCTCGTGAATTTCTCTAGGGACCTTCCATTCTCGAACCCTCGCCCCAGTGGATTGATCAATCAATTCTGTGTTTATTTATGAACAAAGTTATGTTACTCTTCCAAATGTTATACGGAACTTTTTATTCATTTGCCAATTTTTTTTTTCTATGGCAGTTAAATATACCAACTTCAAATGAAATAATCAGTTAGGTGTTTTTTTTCCAAACTTTTTTGCATTCAAGTAATTAATTAATTAAGTAAATCAATATCTATTAGCCAAAAACAAATTCAATTTTATAACAATTTTAGTCTATTTTCTGCGTATAAATAGAATGATGTAGGACTGTCATTATGGGTGCATAAAAAAATTTATCAAGATATCTTTATTTAATATACAATTCTTTAAGTTTTAAGAAAGTATGACTTATAATAAGCACCACAAAAAATCAAGTAAAGAATTTTCCTAAGCAAAATTATAGTTTATTTTGCTTTGAATATTTTTATGTGCTTTCTTTTTAATTTAAGATAACACACAGTGCAGTCGAAGCCATGGGTATTAGGTAGTTAAAAAATTCGTCACGATCGGATGTTATTGGAAAAAAAAGTGCACTAGTGTGTACTTATTTACACGCGTTAGAAGTTATACTCGTACTTCTTTGGCTTAAGAAACGACTCTAACATTAGAATAAAGGTATATAATACATTGAAAGTTTTAATACAATGAAATACAAACAACAAACACAAAGAAACAAAATGTTGACTATAGCTAACTTCAGGGTATCGGTTTTTCGTGGCGGTGTGCGCGTGTATGGTAAAAATTTACTCTCATAATTTTTCCCTAACGCGCCAAAAGAAGTATAAGTTCGATAATGCCTATAATTTTACATATGTTTTATTTAACCATTGAACAAAATATTGTTGATATATCTTTATTTTTAAAATGAAGAATTAATTTTGATATATCTAATTTTTTCATCTTATTAATTTTGCAGGGTGTTTTATTTCTCGCGTAAAAATTAAAATAGGATGAGAATTAAATACTTTTTATTTTTTGCCAAACATAAAACAAATAAAATTAAAAATAAAACCTCATAGAAAACGAGTAAACCGTTTCTGACTTAAAACTGATATAAATAATTATTTTGGCATGAACCAATTTACCGACCGGTTAAATTGATTTATGAAATACATTCACAGATAAAAGACAAGATATATATCTAGCAAAACCACAGGAATTTACATACACGAATATGCCTATACATCTCGTAATGGTTTGAACGTTATAGTTAAATCGAGATTAGTGCTAATAGCTTGCCAGTTCCGCTCGGGGCTTCCGTTACGACTTGAGACTATGGGAACTCGTATGGTTATTAAACTGTTTGTAGTGTATTTGCCGCAAATGCATATTTTACGATTTAATATATATATAACGTATAGATATTTATGGACAAGATTTTTTTAAAACATATTATTACCACAAAATATACAAGGTGACTGTTTAAAGATTTACATTCTTCAATCCTTTAGTATTTCATTGTCACATTTAAGATATAAAATAATAATATCAAAACAAATACTAAAAAACAACAAAGAGAAACTTAGTTAAAGTTTGTTCTAAAACTTTTAAAATTATGGGAACGATACTTTGAAAAGTCAAAAAATTAACATCTAGGTTCGACGAAGAACGTTAAATGGGTGCTTTCAAGGTTAATCTTCACGTAACTGCTTATTGTCGGAACGACGCTTGGTCAAATAAAGGGAAGCACCTATTTTTATAATTGACTTTAGAATGAGAATCGATAGACACTCTGTACATTATTTGTGTAACTAGCTGACGCAGCTACCCGTTACTGTGGTTAAGTTATTATATATTGAATTAAAATTATGATAAACTAATTTCAAAACTAAAACGTGGCTCCATCTAGACAAGACTGATGAAAATTACAATTAATAACAATAATCAACACTGACAATCATTTAATTTGTAATTAAAAAATGTAGATACGAAATATAAGTTATCCTACCTCTCAACTTGTAACAAAATGTACATAAATAACAACTTTCATAAAGATCGGTTCAGTGGTTTTGGAGTTCATCGCGGACAAACATCATGACACTGGTTTTTTAGATATTTATGGAAAAAACAATTACAAGACAAGATTACACTTAAGCCAAATCCTTCTAAATCAATTGCTAAATCTATGTGAGCGCTTAAATTTAAAACGGCTGCACTTATATGTTTTTTTTTTCTCGAACTGACTACGCTATTGACCTAGCAAGGTCTTAACAGCTTCACCGGACTACATGTTTCTTTTGTATTTGGAATTATCAGGACTAGGCTTTTATGAAAAAAATATTTGAGATATCATACGGAGAACTGCAAAATTGGGGTGATATTATATCCATATATAAGTGAGTAAGTGACATAGAAGACAGTATAAATATATTACCTCCAGCTGGAGGTGGTGGCGAGAGTCGTGCGAGAATTATTCCCTGACCCTCCGCCGCTACCGGCTCTTTAAATGCCTCCGCTCAGGCGCAAGTTGAGGAGGTGCCTGACAGTCCTCCCCCAATTACGGAAGAGGAGATGGAGAGAGTTGTCGAGCGCCTCCTCAACCGGCGGAGAGCGCCCGGCCCCGACGGGGTCCCGGGTCCGTTGCTGGGCCTTGTCTTGGGCCATCTTGGGGGGTGGCTTCGGGAGCTGTTCGACCGGTGTTTGGCGGTCGGGCAGTTCCCGAAGCTCTGGAAGCTTGGGCGGCTCTGCCTGTTAGCAAAGGAGGGCCACCCTCTGGACTACGCGTCCGAGTATCGGCCCCTTGTCCTGCTGGACGACGTCGGGACGGCGCTGGAGAGGGTCGTCTCTTCCCGAATCGTCCAGCACCTGCAGGGAGTGGGGCCGAATATATCGGACACGCAGATTGGCTTCCGGGCTGGGCGTTCCACAGTGGACGCCCTGGGCCTCCTAAAGTCTCTGTCGACGGGGGCGATCTCCCAAGGGGAGAAGATCTTGGCGGTTTCCTTAGACATCACCAATGACCTACCGCACGGTGTCATATGGGAGGCTCTCCGATATTTCGGAGTGCCCCCGTACCTGCGGCGGTTGTTGGAGGCGTACCTGGAGGACAGGCAGGTCGCCTACGTCGACGGCGATGGACGGATGGTTCGGCGGGCTACAAGGTGGGGGGTTCCACAGGAGTCGGTCCTGGGGCCGCTTCTGTAGAACATGGCTATGACTGGGTGCTCCTACATGGAGCGCGCCTAATTTGCTACGCGGATGACACCGTAGCCCGGGGGGGGGGAATGGAAGGAGGTAGAGCGCCTGGCCACGATGGCCACAACCGTCGTGGTAAGGCGCATAAGGAGGTTGGGCCTCAGGGTGGCCCTCGAGAAGATCGAGGCCATACTTTTTCATGGGCCTCGGAGGGGACCACCACCTGGGGCCCATATAATGGTGGAGGGCGCCCGGATCAGGGTGGGAGCACACATGAAGTACTTGGGCCTCACCCTGGACGGGCGCTGGCGGTTCGAGCCCCACTTTGTACGCAGTGCGCAGCGCACGGTGGCACTGAGGGCGATCCGGGCGTACCGGATGGTGTCCTCGGCGGTGGCATTTACGCTCGCCGGCTCCCTTCCCTGGGAGTTGGAGGCAGGAGTTCTCGCCGCCGTGTACGAATTCACGGCGGCGAGGAAACGTAGTGGGCAGCTTCCGGCTACCAGGGGGATAGAGTGTAAGGGACGGGAGTTGCGGAAGAGGGCGGTAGAGCGGTGGATGCAGGACCTGGCGGACGTGCGCTTCGGGACGCACACCGTCGACGCCGTCCGCCCGGTCCTGCGAGAGTGGCTTGGAAAGGAGTGGGGCTCCCTGGCGTTCAGGATGGTGCAGATACTCACCGGACACGGCTGTTTCGGGTGGTACCTGCACCGGATCACTCGTAGGGAGCCAACCACCGCCTGCCATGAGTGTGGCGCTGAGGAGGATACCGCGCAGCACACTCTCTCTGAGTGTGTTGCGTGGAAGGTGGAGCGCCGCACTCTGGCGGCGGTGGTGGGGGAGGATTTGTCGCTGCCGAGCGTGGTTTCATCCATGCTCGGCAGCGAGCAAGCATGGCGAGAAGTGGCCGCCTTTTGCGAGGAAGGTATCTCGCCCGCGAGGCGTACTGAACTCTAGCGTGAACTCTCAAATCAGATATGGTCACTCCAATGCCTCCTCTCGACAGAGGCCCCGGGTTGCCTCCCGCATTCGATAACAGAGATAAAGCGGAATGTCTTGCCGTGACCCTAGAGAAACAGTGTTCGCCTAACACTGATAACACTGATCCTTCCCATATCGGTTTAATCGAATCAGCTGTAGAGCATGTATTCGCATCTCCTCCGGCGGATACCCTAACCTCGATTACTTTCGATGAAGTTTTAGCCGCTATCAATCGTCTCAAGCCTAGGAAGTCCCTAGGTCCCGATGGGATCAGGGACGAGGTTCTGAAACTCCTTCCTGATCGCATCATAGCTCTATTGGTTTTCATCTTCAATGCGGCTATGTCCCATGGTCACTTTTCAGCCGTCCAGGCCGTAGTGATAGGTATTCACAAGCACGGCAAGAAAGCTACGCTTCCCGATAGCTATCGCCCCATTAGTTTACTAGATACTTTAGGTAAACTTTATGAGCGGCTCCTTCTGAACCGTCTCCAGTTCACGATTACAGATCTCAATTTCTCGCGCCCACACTCTTTAATCTGTTCATCAGTGACCTACCTCTGTCTCGGGGGGTCGAGGTAGGTTGTTACGCTGACCATACCGTTATTTACACTTCCGGCTGGCAGTCAGACTTTCTTAGGAAGCGCATCGAAAAAGCCTTTCGTACTCTCGGTGAATGGTTTCGTCGATGGCGCATAGAAGTTAATCCCGATAAGAGTGCCGCAATACTCTTCGATCCCACGAAACGCGCAAACAACTTTGAGCCCATCAGGCTATATGGAATCAATATCCCTTGGGTCGAAAAGGTCAAATATCTTGATGTTACATTAGATAGACATCTAAAGTTCAATTAACATATAGACAGAGTGCGAAACAAAGCCGCTATGGTCTTGGGTCGCCTCCATCCTTTGCTTTGTCATAAGAGTAAGATGTCCTTCAGACACTAGCTCACTTTGTATAAGACGTGTATCCGTCCCGTGATGACATATAGCTGCCCCATTTTTGCGCATATGTCCAAAGATAACTTTCATAAGCTGCAGGTTCTCCAAAATCGTGTTTTACGTAAAGTGACCGGTGCCCCGTGATACATCCGGAGAGTCGATCTCCATAGAGACCTAGAGATCCGTTCTATATGGGCGTACGTAAAATCCCTTACGATTAGTTATTTTGAAAAAGCCGCGAATCATACCAGTCCGTTAGTGGTATCCGCCGCAAACTATAAGCCCGTACCTAACGCTGCGCGTTATAAAAGACGTCCGCGACACATTTTTACCGACCCTTGATTCAATCCCGTCAGCGAACGATCAGTACTAGCCTGTCCCTTGAAATAGAGCGTGTTCACGCCCACGCCCGTGTAATCACAGATCACGCCGCTGTGGTCTGGAGGTTAATTTCGCTCCCGCACACTCGATTAGGCCTCCCACGGCAGCGGCTCAAGCCTAGGTTCGATCCCTCGGTAGGGAGCCCTTGAGTGCGTTGCTTGCGCGATACGGTGACACACAAATATACATCACTGCTACAACACTACACGATCACCCCCACACACGTGCACGCCTACACGCTTACACATGAAAGTGGAAGGGTTTAATTTTTTTTCCTTATCGAACTGAAAAACTCTCAATTTTACGATAGCAAATATATGGAGGACTTGTTGAGGCGTGTATGCTTGGTACACATATACGTTTCAACAACTCATACATATAAGAATAGTTAGCTAGGTTAGCTAAGATAGGTCGCGATTTTGCATGCAACAGGCAACAGCCAAGCCGAGGTGTGCCGCGCACCCTTGAGCTGGTTGCCAAAATAAAATCGGCTGAGTGCCTTAAGCGCTCGCCTTAGTAGTCCGGTGAATCTGTTAAGACCTTGCTGAGTCAATAGCATAGTTATTTCGAAAAAAAAAAACAATAAGTGTATTAAAACATGTTTTTCATTTTATACTTTATATTATGTTTATTAAGGGTATAACTTTATGTATAAAATCTATTTCAAGTCACATTACCACCCTTAAGAGTAGGGCAATTACAACACTAAAATAAAATAATAAAACACGAATGAATCACTTAAGAAATTGTGTTGTATTAATGGTAATGAAGTTCTAAATAGTACTTGTATACATATTATATCAACCTCAAAAGTTTATCAAACTCTAAAATATTTGCTTTGATATATTTGCTTTGATAAGTATTTCGCTCCAGCGATTCCTGGCATTTACACCCACGTGGACTCATTAGCGTTTCAACTTACCAAGTGACTTTTACAATCTTTTGCGATTATTCATAATTAGTTCGACGTTATATATCTTTAGAAATAATGTGACCGCCTAACAATAGAGTGTTCTTCAGACTTTAGTAGAAAGTCATGCCCTGATTGAATAAATGAGAATGGAGCTGAGCGGTGTCGTACAATATTGACGATACGATAAATCGTACACTACGTTGAATGTATAGAGTGTAAAATCTATGCTCACATCCTAATCACCTTTGAAACAAACCATAGGATTTTGCTTTCAGCTGTAATTCGGCTAATCTATATTAAGTTTGTTAAAGCTCTTTACTTGATAAGTCGAAAATCTCTATAAAACAAAGGAAATCCCAGTTCTCTTCCCTTTGAATTCTCTTACGTACTCAAAATGTAGGTTCTCGACAGTCAAATTCTAAATTTCCCTTTAAGGCGTTTCCATTTTCACAATATAATTCGAAATAAAATAAAATGGTATCCTCTATATCTTGAAAATAGTATTTAATTGTAATAGTTTTATAATTCGACGAATTAAAAATGAATAAACTCTAAAGCCGGAAGAAATAATAAAAAAGTGACATAATGATTTTTTTAGATAACATCTAATCTAATATTTTAGAATGTAAACCGCTACAAGTCGCACATTTTCCTATAAAAAAAATTGTAAGTCAAGTTTAAGTGCTTTCATTATGAATGCGTCGGCTCGCCCAGGTTAATACCACCCTCACAGAAAACCGACGTGAAGTATCAGTGGTTGCGTTTCGTTCGGTCAGTGAAAGCGCCGGATGCCCACTTCCCTAATCCTCTCTTCTTCTTTCCTCTCCTCTCTCTTCCTCCACCTTCCTCCAAACACAGGCTGGCAACGCACTTGCAACTCCCCTGGTGTTGCTAGTGTTTATGGACGGCGGTGATCATTTTACATCAGATGACTTGTCTCTTCGCTCGCCTCCTATGATATAAAAACAAAACATTTATAAAAACTGTGTATTTTCTCGTTTCTCGTGAACCGATACTTTTACCGAGTTTAATTTATTCAGGTATTAGCTAGATCCTTTGTGTTTTCTGCAGTCTTACTTAAGCAAAGAGTAAGAGTAAGTTTGTGTTGTGCAGGGAGCGCGAAGCAGCCGCTACTGGTGGCGGCGTGTTGCGAGGCGAGCAAGCACGCGCCGAGCGGGAGTTGCGCTCTGCTCGGCTCGCGGCTCGCGAGTTGCGCTTTCCTAAAGAGAAGCGCGACATCCTGCAGATGGCAGCGCGCCTAGCGCCTCCGCAGCAGCAACAGTGATCTCACCGTCCTTCCCGCGCCATTTGTTATTTAAGTATAGTTTTAGCTTAAGTATCTTTGTCTTTCATTTATATCCCCACTCCTTTTGAATTAAGTGTAATTCTGGTATCATTTGTGACACGATAATAGTGTACAATTAAGTATTATATAACCAAAAAAATATTGAGTTTTAACTCACCCCTTGTCATTATATGAACTATGGCATACTTTTTACAAAATCTCCCATAAGTTACTTTGGAAGATTTTGTCATCTATGTCATTAAAAATAAGCAAAGCAACCCTTTCACCTTCCTTTGGAGTTTGCGCGATACTTCATGACAATTGTACCCAACTAAATCGCGATCACAAACTTATTGCATTAAACATACACAAACATGGCATGCTTAGGCTTGTCGCGTTTCTAGATTTGGTGTACATCCATAGTCATACGAGGCCGGACATTTGTCACAGTAATTAACTTTTTTTTAATCATCTTTTCTGTTCAACCGATATGAATCTAACTGCTGAAAGGCCGGATGCCATGAGAGCAATAGTTTTTGATATGTAGATATCCCAGTCGTCATCGTTTTTACTATTGTTATGTGCTTACTATTGAATGCAGTATACATATATAGTACCTACATAAAAACAATTTTTACGGAAGCGTTTGTACAAAATATCACCTGAAACTAAGTGTCGAAGACTTGAAGATTTTCGAAACACAATGCAATAATTTGTCAACTTTTATGCTTCAAGAATATATAATGAGCTTTAAGTGATATATTTAAAAAAAATGTGATTTGAATTCGAAATGAAGATCCCGTACTTGAATCAAAAAAAATATGTTTTTTTTTTGGTAAATACAAGTCGTTTTTGTAATAAAACGATGTGCCATACTTAAAATATAAAAATGGAAAACCAAGGTAAAACATTAGTATTGGACATTTACTGTCGATAACATCACTATATACGCTTTCCCATGAGCTATACTTGAAATATAAAAAATCATAAACCAAGGTAGAACATTAGTACTCTAGATTTACTGCCGATACATCAGTATCTACGCTGTCCCATGAGCTATACTTGAAATTTAAAAGATCAGAAACCAAGGTAAAACATTAGTACTCTACATTTACTGCCGATACATCACTATATACGCTGTCCCATGAGCTTCAAATATAAAAAATCAGAAACCAAGGTAAAATATTAATACTCTACATTTACTGCCGATACATCACTATCTACGCTGTCTCATCTCTAGCGCTATCTGTAATACACAGAATAATATTTCATTATCGATGTCGAAGCTTGTATCCTGGAATATCGATTCTCATCGCATCGCAGCGAACCGAACACGTAGCCCGGCGCTATTCACACGTGTACGATCTCTGGTAAGTATCGCATTATTGGAAATGCTGGCTTGAGGTTAAAATGTTTTCTATAACTTTCTAAATAAATTGTTGTGATCTAGCGATTTAAAATGTAACTTCAATTAATGAACATTATATTGAAACTTGAAATGTTTTTTTTTTTTAAGTGAACCCTTTTTTAACACCATTTTTGGTTTAAACTCTATGAATCGAAAAAGAGACAAACAAATATATTAATAGTATAACGTGTGAGGAAATGAAATAGAATACATTATACAGTGTTTCTTATATTCGCGGTCTTCTAGTTGTATATTAATATTTTATTTGGTAACTTTTTTATTGAAAACTTCTTTAGCCCTATTGTAATTTGAAACTGAATGAACCGAGAACGAGACAAACATATACCTATTTATATTTATAATATTTAACCTGTGAGGAAATGAGATAGAATACATTATACAGTATTTCTTATATTCGCGGTCTCCATATTCTGAATTAGTATAAGCAATACTTGCTCTGGGTTGACGGTTGTACATGTGTATGTGTGTACATGTGTATATTTATGCGCCTGTGTATTATGAAGAGTACGGATAAATCCGCCATAACCAGAGTGTATTATATAAATATGCTATCATTTTTTAAGGTGTCACTTCTACTTCATACATGTTTTTTTTGTTATAGTAATTACACAAGTACACAGTAAGACAAGTTGATTAACTTATAAATAAGCACATTGCAATCCAGAAATAGAAGCAGTCGAGAGATACTTCACCTATCGAGAGTAATTTTTGTCATCTATGCCTCATGATGACTTCTCAACAGTTAGATATGCAAGGACATATCTCTATACGCTTCTGACCAAAGATTACTAACCAAATCACCTTGTTTAGTACTAGGCATAAATCAATTGATCCTAGAAGGTGATACAAATATACATATCACTATGGCGTGTGTTGCATCTAGTGTATATGAATCGTATCCGGTTGGCACCAATTGCTGTGTCCTGCTACCCCTAATATGGTTATGGTCAAATTTTATAAAATGTTTATATATAATAGGAGGCAAACAAATAGGAGGCTCACCTGACGTTAAGTGATCACCACTGTCCATAGACATTAGCAATACCACGGGAGTCGCAAGTGTGTCAACAGCCTATATTTCGGAGGGGGGGGGAGAGGTAGGAAGCGGAAGATACAGGAGGTGGGCTTCCAGCGCTCTCACTGACCGAACGAAACGCAACAATGCAAATCCTGTTACTTCACGTGGGTGTTTCTGTAGGTCGGGTGACACTAGCCCGGACGACCAGATACAATTATGCTGAAACCAATAATTGCTTCAGCGTGCCTCTACCTACGTAAAAACTATATTGTAAACTAGCCTCTGCCCGCAACTTCGTTCGCGTTCTCAAAAGGAAAAAACATCCCGATTTTAAAAGATTTTTCATCTGTGATCCGCTCCTATTGGTCTTAGCGTGATGATATATAGCCTTTAACCATTCTCGATGAATGAGCTATATAACACTGAAAGAATTATTCAAATCGGACCAGTAGTTCCTGAGATTACCCCCTACGTCACAATTCACAATTCACAACGTTACAAACTCACAAACTTTACCTCTTTATAATATTAGTATACACTATAACAAGTTATGTATTAACAACTCTGTGAGATTGTTTGTAGAGAAGTCTATAACAATATTTCGTAATTAAATGTCAAACATTTTATTTATTGGCCATAAACATCATTTTACTATTGGTAAACTCATTAAATATTTATATAAGAATTACGACTCATCGCTCGTATTATTTACACGACAATTAAAGTTACTAATAGGAGTTTTTGGCGAGATCTTAGTCTTATGTAGTCGTTTTTATTTGTTACTGTTTTTAACTCGCGGCTTCATTCGCTTAATGTAGATTAAAGCTACTTATGTGTTAACACCACTGTAGTTTCACCTAACGTAATCGAACCGAGATGGGAAAATTGAGAAAAATAAATAGTCTACCTATTAACCTCTTAGTGCCCGATCAATGTATCATTTGTCAACATTCTCATGAGGAGTAGTATTGTGGTAACTGGATTAGTCTAGATCAGAGGTTACGAAACTTCTTTTTCTCATAGACCCCTTTCAAAATTTTACTGGTTCCCGTGGACCCCCTGCAGGTTCAATAGTAAATTGTTAGTTGTTAACATTATCGAAAATAGACCAATTTCATAGACCCCGCTTACTAATTGTGCACTTCCATTTCTTTGTCACGCCAACGTACACCCCCATCGAGTCTCTCGTGGACCCCTGGGGGTCCACCTGGACCACTTTGGGAATCATTGGTCTAGATAATAGCTAGAAACATCAAATTTAAGTTTAAATATTTAGTCTCCCATTGAATAAGCAATCTCCCAATTTTTTTTAAATTTCCGGAAGACAGTGTTTATAATAACTGAATCTTAGTATAGATAATAGTAAGAAACATCGAGTTTACACTCAAAGGTTTAATATACACGGCAAGATATCAATCACGTGGTCCAGGTCCTGTTGTATCCACTTGACAACTTCAATTGAGGTAGCGGTAATACGTAATTTTTTCTAGATTAAACCTAGCTTATTTTCTTTTATATAAACCGGAGAACGTGTATTAGAAGTTCACAATGTTCCATTGAGTAAATAAGTGAGTTAGTATTAATATAAACTATAATATATTCTATCTCATTCTCTCACACGTTAAATCCTATAGATGCATATGTTTGTCCCTTTATTATTATATATGTTTCGTTTCATCGACTTTCAAATCATAACAGGGATAAAAAAAATAATTTCAACAAAATCTTTTAAGTTGATTAGGAGTAGAAAAATTCCGGAATTTTATATACAACTAGCTAAGCCCGCGACTTTGCCTGCGTGGAACTTAACAGTGATTAATTAAAAAAATTAACTTAGTATTTACTTTACTCTCGCCGCTCCCCGTATTGTTATTACAATTAAAATAAGTTTTGATAGAGTGAACCGATTTTAATGAAATAAAGACTAAATTTTACTCGAAGATATGTTTTATGATTTCCTTGAAAAAATGTGTTATAATGAAAGCAGTACTTTAGCAGTGGTGCGTGTCCAAACAAACAGACAGACAGACATTGGTAAAAATGATTGAAATGTTATTATTTGTTCCTAAACAACTGCAAACATATTAATGTTAGATTTATTTGTTATTATATGTATAGATAAAAGACTGGAAGGGATATAAGTGAGGTATGCCAGATACATTCACAGGTAAGTATGAGATATGTCGCTATAACGGATATAAACATGCATGACCATTCCGGCACTACCGTTGAGATGTGCACGAGACCGCAAGCTAATGGTACACGCCACACCGCCTGGTTCTACTATATTAAATTATGTACGTAGTACGTACGCAGCAGTTTGCCACGTTTATATGTGTGTTTAAACTGCGGGAGCTAACTGCTAATGACGGTAGCTGATGACAAATTGAATATACGTGTAACATGTTCTTATGGGTATGACAATACTGTTACGCCTTAAGGTAAATTAAATGTCGTCAGCGTTCGTACAAATTTATTTTTACTCATACAGACAAATATTTAATTTATTTTAAACCATCGGATTTACTATTAACTTTTGATTTTGACCTCGAATAGAGGTTGAATAAGTCAAGTTGGCACAAAAACGCAACAGACTTTATTGTAGTACGTCGACTTTACTACAAGAAGAACACCTTAATACACTACAGCCACACTTACCCCTTATAATGCCGTAGCCTTCTTGAACCTTTTTCGTTTATTTTCCTTCGTATTACCCCCAGTATCCAGAAAAGAAATCGCCTGGAATATAATATGTATTCACATTAATGAAGTTTAGAAAGTTCTGGAATACTGACATCACTATTCGAATAGTTCGACAACGTACCAAATGGAATATTTTTAGAACCCCTTCATTTCTGGTTCTAACCATAGATGATTCATTCGTTATTCATAACAAAGAGTTCCCATACAGTATGAAACGATATTAAAAAAATAATGCTAATAAATAAACAGGTCTTGAGTCTTGTGGTTAATTTTAAGTGTTCCACAAATATGATCCTGTCTTATCTTTGCTGTGCCGCGAAGCTGTGTATGAGTTTTTTATGATTAAATATTTACGCAGATCGGTATGATAGCGGCGACAAGTAATGAATCGACGATCTCTTGATTTTCGCCGCTGTTTTTGAATTCCAATATGGTTACCATCAGTCACACGACCATTAGTTTACCGTACAATCAATTAATAAAAAATGTTCAGATATTATAGAATGTACGCATCAAATTTTGACACAATGTAATGCCTACGTGGATAATTCATAAGATTAAATGAAGGTAGGTCGTGTATGATTAAAATTAATAGATACCTAAGTCTGAAATATTTATATAGATAATACCGGGCCTGGCGGACGTTATGCAGCTTTGATGATAAAAAAAATCCTAAAGGCCTAACGCCGCGCCACCTTCTGGGTCCAATTGTGAATTTAAAACATTCTCGAATCCACTGGAATATGCACACAAAATTTCATCAAAATCGGTCCAGCCGTTTAGGAGGAGTTCAGTGACATACACACGTACAGAAGAAATGTATATATAAAGATTATCTTCTATTAATAAATATTCCATTTCCAAAAGAAAAATGAAAGTTACAATGTTGGGACAGCACTACATTCGAGGAAAATACCAACGTATATTACACTAGCCTCTACCCGCGACTTCGTTCGCTCTTTGGGCTAACGTTAACATGCAGCGGAAGCTCTCAAGAGGAAAAATAGTCCCGATTTTTAAACAATTTTCATTGGTGCTCAGCTCCTATTGACCTTAGCGTGATGATATATAGCCTATAACTCGGTAAATGAGCTATACAACATTGAAAGAATTTTTCAAATAGGGCCAGTAGTTCCTGAGATTACCCCCTACAACGTCACAGCATCACAAACTCACAAACTTTACCTCTTTATAATATTAGTATAGATTTTTAAAATAGTGGCTCTTTAATTATGTACTGGAAAATACAAGTATCCCTCTACTAAAACGCTAAATAAGTATGAGATGATCTACACGAAAATTATTATAATATTCAAAAACAACTAGCATGCGAAATCTTATACTCTAATTGAAGCAAAGCGACATGACACGGACGTATACCAGACGATGCTGTTACAACGTGTCAGTGACACTATTATGTGGAAATGAAATGTACAAGACCCCATTATAACTGTATAAGCTTGTTAAAAATATATCGTTGTACTGATACATCGATATTTATAATCGATATATCGATATTTTGAACGTAATATAATAATACGATATAAAAACGGATACTTTAAGGTCTATATTGTCCTAAATTGATGGTAAAAAAGCACCCATATTTTCACGTTTTTTTTGTTTATTAATAATAACACTTCTTATGGTTTTTCTAGTATTTCGATACTTTGTAATCTATGTATCGCAATCGATATTCATATTTTAAGATTTTAAGATGTTGAGTAAATTGTTTTGGATAATCTTTGTACTTTGATTTTTATCTAATACTAGCTGACCCGTGCAACTTCGTCTGCACCAAATTGGTTATCACTGGTTTCCATTGTATTTTTAAACGCGAAAAAATTAAATAAAACTGATACCCGATTACAGCCACAACCACCGTTTCCAATTGTGAATCCAAACTATCCACGGATTCACTGAAACATATACCCAGATTACATATATTTTTTTTAATAAGCCTAGTACCCGTTCGTAGCACCATCAAACACTCCGTTGTTTGTAGTCCGGTGAAGCTGTTAAGACCTTGCTCGGTCAATAGCGTAGTCATTTCGAAGAAAAAAAAACATCTACCAGGATCAATTAAGATAAAAACTAACCTACATAAAACTAAATAAACATCTCTACCACTGACTTTATCATAACTATTCTCAACTTGTATTAAAACCTTTTTATACTCCATTGTATTAAAGAAAAATATATGAACACTGTATCGAAGCGTCAAACATCGCGCCGAAGCGTCGTCAACTGTCAATTGCTTGAAACTATTGTCTAAGAGTTATAAACTGTTTTGAAAACGTATTTTAAATATATTTCCAATTTTTTTTATAAATAATCTCGGTACCACTCACAACATAGTACCTATCACCTTTTGGTAATTTATCCATGTTGATATGTTTCTATTATAGATTATTCTAAATTGTTACACTAAATATTTGGCATTAAATTTATATCGTGTGTTTGTCACACTTGATATTGGCGAAAATACCTACAAAGGTAGAGGCCATACCGGAAAGAATTAATTAAGCCAGTTTTATATATTATATTCATCCGAACAACGGGCTATCTGGCTGCCGGTAAGAGTTGCGTTTATTTGTGTATATCGTACCTTTACAGACAAAAATATTGATTTTTAAAATTTAGGATGTATTTTTCACTAACTTTGAAACGTTATTAAAATGGAATTATTATTGAAAGACATTTATGGTATTGACAATAATGTGCTTGATGCTATTTTTTGGAAATAAAAATAAAAGTAATCTTAACCCATGCCAGAATAGCAGTAATTTTTTAATTATTATATTTAGATATAAATAAGTACAAATTTCATCTTTCACACAAATTCAGTTATTAACTCAATATTTAGATCGATTTATTGCTATAAAAATAATATGTGTATAGAATATAGCTATAGGTATAGTTTAGTGCAGTACTACCGGCTGCACGATAAAGATAGCGATAATTGTGGCAGCGTATGTTATCGACGCATTTTTTTTTCGAAATGTATACGCTGTTGACCTGGAAAGGTCTTTACAGCTTCATCGAACTATTGAGGCGAGCGCTGAAAGCACTCAACCGACTTGGGATGTTTGGGCGACCAACTCAAGTGTGCACGGCACACCTCGGCTTGGGCTGTTGCCTGTTTTGTGCAAAAATCGCGACCTATCTGAGCTAACCTAAGCTAATCTATCTAGATATACGTACATAAGTTATTGAAACATACATGTAAACCGGGCATGTGTGCCTCAACAACTCCTGTATGTATATTGTATCGGAGAAAATTCTCTTAACTATATAAGATAGGATAGGATGGAGAAAAATAAGGGTAGAACTCTTTGTCGTCTATTTCTCTGAAAAAGAAAAACAGCGTGTAAGCGTGTAGGCGTGCACATGTGTATAGGTGATGTGTGTGATGTTGTAGCATTGATGTAAAGTTTTGTGGCACTGTATCGCGTAAGCAGAGTACTCAAGGGCTCCTCGCCGAGGGAACGGATTTAGGTTTCAGCCGTTGCCGAGCGGGGCCTAATCTGATGTGCGGGAGCGAAATTTATCCCCAGACCACGGCGGCGTGATCTGTGGTTATGCGGGCGTGGACGTGAACACGCTTTGTTTGAAGAGATAGGCTGGTACTGATCTTTTGCTGACGTGATTGAATCGGGAGGGTCGGTAAAATGTGTCGCGGTCGTCTTCTATACTGCGCAGCGTTGGGTACGGGTTCATAGTTCGCGGCGGATACCACTAAAGGGCTGGGATGATTCGCGGCTTATTCGAAATAACTACGTGTGAATGATTTTATATACGCCCAGACAGAAGGCATCTCCAGGTCCCCGTGGAGATCCTTAATCCGGACGTATCATGGGGCACCGGTGATTTTACGTAGGGCTCGGTTCTGGAGAACCTGCAACTTTTGAATACGATTTTGCGCATGTGCAAAGGCCGAACAACTGTACGTCATAATCGGGCGGATGCAAGTTTTATATAAAGTGAGTTTATGTCTGGGGGATATTTTACTCTTATGACAAAGCAAACGATAGAGACGACCCAAGACCATAACGGCTTTGTTTCGCACTCTATATGTGTGTGAATCGAAATTTAAGTGTTTATCTAAAGTGACGCCGAGATATTTCACCTCGCCGGCCCAAGGTATTTCGGTTTCGTATAGCCTGATAATCGACGCATATATTTAAGATGGCGTCAATCCCAAATCATACATTTACGTTTATTGTTGTTCATTGTATATGGTGAAATCTTAATATCAATAATGTTTAATAAAATGAAATTTGTTCTTTGCTAAAAAAAATAATTGGTTTGAAATTTATCATTTTTATTTATTAAATATATCAGCGGGTATATATATGATTGTTTATAGAAAAATATGTCTGACTGTGATAAATTCCTTTTAATTGTGTTTAAAAGTTACTGAAAAAAAATGTTCCTAAACCTATTCATAAACCAAAATTAATTAAATCAAAATGCGCATTAAAAATACAACGTTAACCGGCTACCAAGTGTCCTTTCGGGCTAATACCAACCTCTCACAGAAAACCGACGTGAAATAACAGTGCTTGCATCGTAGTGTTTCGTTTAGTCAGTAAGAGCGCCGGAGGCTCACCTCTCTTCTCCTTTTCTCCTTAGCCTTCCCTTACCCTCCTCCAATATACAGGTTAGCAACGCATTTATGACACCCCGGTGTTGCTAGTGTCTATAGAGGGTGGTGGTCACTTAACATCACGTGATCCACCTGTTCGTTTGCCTCCTATGATACAAAAAAATATATATTGATATATTAAAGAACCAGGTATTCTAAAATTCTTGTTCTTTCAACGTTGCCGGCTCTTGTACTAAGGTGTCGCAAAAAAGTCTAGTTACGTTAACTAAAAATTTTTGTTTTTCGTTATCCTGGAGAACCCCTTGCGTTTTATGGGACAAAAAGTATCCTGGATGTAGCCTTGTAATATGAGTTATTACTGTGTTAAGTTTCGTTAAAATTGGTTCAGTACTTTCAGAGTAATACGGGCTTAGATTCTAGACTTTAATCCTAAATCCTGGAGAACTCTTTGCGTTTTATAGGATAAAAAGTACATTTGATGTAATCTCGTTATATTAGGTATCACTATGTCAAGTTTCGTCAAGATTGGTTCAGTACTTTCAGAGTGAAGCGTGTGCATAGGGACAGACAGACAGACAGACAGACAGACAGAAAGACAGACAGACAGACAGACAAAAATTGTAAAAAGATTATTTTTGGCTTCTATATCGATAACATAGTCTACCCTGATTAACATTTAAAAAAAATATTTAATGTACAGATTTTGACTTGTTACAGTTTTATTATATTACAGTTTTATTATAGTATAGATTATTTATTATGTTGATATCGAAACTGCGTATTCTTGACCCAATAATTAAATTTACCAACAGTGTGTTATAGGACCTGATATTCTTTTATACTCTATTAGCTTTTACCTGAGAAAACATAGAACAGTGGATTTCTCAGAACTTTTTTTTTATTGTAGCACGGCAAAGTGACTGTACTATGCCTGATGGTAAACATAGTACAATCCAAAAACAGTGGCAACCACCGTCATATACTATGTATCGCTGGTCACCGTAGTCATGCCGACCTGCGTATGTGTCTCTTCACGTTGCGCTTGAAGAACCCCATGTCATAGGAGGGAGGAAACACACTGGCCGGGAGAGGAAGGGATCTGATTGAATAGCTCATCAGAACACTCACCATGAGACACACGGTAGAACACGCTCAGTTACTAGCTAGTTCTCACTTGAAATCGCTAATACGTCGCGAGCTGGCGTCGTAATTATGCCTTTTACCTTCCTTCGAGAAGAGTGTTAAAGAGAAGTGAAGAGTGTGCGAGTTAAAGGGTTAAGGTGATGATGTTAAATTTAGAAACTTACAAAAAAAATATGACGACATTTCGTTCATAATAAATTTTCTTCTATACATATCTTGTCTGTCTGTCTGCTAACTGAGTTCACAATAAAACCACAAAGACAGTCATATAGCATATCCTCAGGAGTAACTAATTTTACGCATCATTAAAATCGTTCCGCTCTATCAAAAGTTATTGTAATTTGAATGACGTCTGGAGCTAAGTACGAGAAGAGAAGAGTAGTAACTTATACCAATATTATAAAGGGGTTGTTTCTTTAAACGATCGGATTTGCAAGTAAATTGTTTATACGCGCTAATCTCAGGAACTACTAGTTTGAATTGAAACATTCTTTCAATGTCAGATAGCTCATTTATCGAGGAAGGCTATATCTTCACGTTAAGAACAGTAGGAGCGGAGCATCCTTGAATATAATTTTAATGAGGAGGCGACGTAAGTTTTTTTTTTTTATTTTTATTGTAGCACGGCAAAAGGACTGCACTACGCCTGATGGTAAACACAGTGCAATCCAAAAATAATAGCGACCACCGATTGACACACTATCCATCGCCGGTCGCCACTACCATGCCGGCCTGCAAAAAGCTGGATATGCACAGGCTGATTCCGAAACGCGACCCGCAGAAGCGAATCACTAAAGTAAGTAAGTAAGTACGAGAGAAAAGTAGATAATTAAATGAACCTAATATATTCAGATGATTATATCAGTCACTGTTTATAACATTAGGTTTAACGCGGACGGAGTCATGGGCGCAGCTAGTTAATATTCAATATCTAATAAGTACATACAACAACTATGCAATTCAATTACTGGATATACTGAACTGTGCAAGCGTCGTTATCTATCCGCGACAATCTCTATAGATCTTCAATACTTGATTATAAAAACTCGCACGGACGACTACACACCAACAAACGTATCAGCAAATTGCAAACACGTTTGTACCTACCCATAAAATGTGCCAACGTGATAAAGACAAATATGGTGATCAATTTAGAACCGCTAATGCGCATCGCGACGACTTCTAACGTGTTTATATACGCGCAATAATGGACTGTCTATACATTTTGTCACATATTGAAGGAGGAGTCAATAATGTGACGTCGAGTGACGAAGTGGGAGATGAGTCCGCTTTGTGACGTCATGTGCATAAATCTAAAAAAAAACGAATCACAATAGCAGTCATATCTATACTAATATTATAAAGAGGTAAAGTTTGTGACGTTATGACATTGTGACGTTGTAGGGGGTAATCTCAGGAACTACTGGTCCGATTTGCAAAATTCTTTCAATGTTATATAGCTCATTTATCGAGGATGTTTATAGGCTATATATCATCACGCTAAGACAAATAGAAGCGGAGCACCAATGAAGAATGTTGAAAAAGCAGGGATTTTTTCCTCTTGAGAGCTTTTGTTTGTAACGCCAAATTAAAAACAAAGTTGTTTAAAATATTTAAAATTATGTTCAAATGTTCAACATTATATATTGAGAATTATAAATTGTATTGAAATGCTAAAAGAAAAATAATAAGATACTATACATCACGTAAGAATTAAAACAATAATTAATAAGTTTTTTTTCCATTGATATTATACAACTGGCAGCGTTTATTTATCAAATTTTATTTATTTAGTATTGGAACGAAGTTCCTTACGGCAGGCTTGGAGGAGATAGAGATTTTGCTGCACGACCGAACTGAAAAAAATGTGATAGTAAAACCGTAACGAAAAGTGCGTGGAATAAAATCGTTAAATGAGACGTGCGCAAGCGCGACAGTCGTATACACAAGCGAGTAGTGTATAATACCTTTCTCTTACCCGATTAGGCCTCCCACGGCAGCGGCTCAAGCCTAGGTTCGATCCCTCGGTAGGGAGCCTTTTTTTTTTCTCGACCTGACTACGCTATTGACCTATCAAGGTCTTAACAGCTTCACCGGACTACTGCTCGGTAGGGAGCCCTTGAGTGTGTTGCTTGCGCGATACGGTGACACACAAATATACATCACCGCTACAACACTACACGATCACTCCCACACATGTGCACGCCTACACGCTTACACATGAAAGTGAAAGGGTTTACTTTTTTTCCCTTAACGAACTGAAAAACTCTCAATTTTCCGATAATAAATATATGGAGGAGTTGTTGAGGCTTGTATGCTTGGTACACATATACGTTTCAACAACTCATACATATATGAATAGTTAGCTAGGTTAGCTAAGATAGGTCGCGATTTTGCATGCAACAGGCAACAGCGTTAAGACCTTGCTGGGTAAATAGCGTAGTCATTTCGAAAAAAAAAACCTTTCTCTTTCTCCTTTTTTGTAATTATTTCCATTTCTATGTAATTTTATGTTGTCAAACAAAAATAAAGACACATATTTTGTTATTTTAATTGATAGTTTGAATTACGATTACATAAAATTGAGCACGATTTTTTTGCAAATTGTGTCGATTCTACATTAGCTGAAGGAACTTTGTTCCTACCTGGTGTCCCACGATACCACATTCTTTTTTCATATATTTATTTATTTCTATTGTATTAACGATAACAAGGACATTATTGTATATAGCGCATTTCTAGTTATTGTCGATTGATAGCTCCTTGTATAGTATTCTATTCAGAGCAAGTTTGAATAGCTGTTCAAGTAATTTTATTGCCGAACATAATATATCTGCTGGCTGTTTTATATCTTCCTGGTACTTTATCGTGTATGGTTCATGAGCTTTGAATATATGTCATAATAATACTATAAAAATATTTCATTGAAGTGTCTTTAATACCTACATCTCAAGATGGCGGATCATACATTTAACTATTTATTGTTACTTTTTGAAGGTATACTTCTTTTGGCGCGTTAAGGAAAAATGATGAGAGTAAATTTTACGATGCGTGCGCACACCGTCATGAAAAACCGACACCCTGAAGTTACTTATAGCCAACATTTTGTTTCTTTGTTGTTTGTATTTCTTTGTATTAAAACTTTCAATGTATTAAATACCTTATTTCTATTGTTAGTGTCGTTTTTTCTACAAACGTAGAATAAGGCGAAAGATAAAATTTTTGAAAAGATTTTTGCGCCAAAGAAATATAACGCGTACATAAGTACACACACACTTTTTTTATTATAATTTAGCATATCATAATTTATCGTCAAGTTTTGTAACAGATAAGGTCTTACCTATTTTTTTAAAGTTATGCTGTCAGCAGTCTGTTGACCACTGCATCATAAGGTCTACCGTTCATTTGTATCGACCTTAAACATTGTTTTTTGGACAGTCCAGGGATAAAAAATGTTATGGAAGAGTGAATAATCCAAATAAATATTAATGCATCAAAGTTTATATATTTAATTATTTTATTATTACCCACACAATAATCACCTTTTAGGACTATAAATAAATATGCAAGACATCACCTAAAGCTTGGATTCTGATGCGATCGATACATTAGCAGTTAAGGTGCAATTTGGTACTTGATCCTGTCTGTACGTGTTTGTGATGTATGTAGATATACTGACGTCGAAGCTTGTATCTGGGTTCAACCTGTAATGACAGCGCGGATGCGTTTATCTCGTTATATCCCCCATTGACTACTGAAAACCATTTAGCATTTCAGATACAGCGTTGATGAAGTCAATATATCTTCTCCCTTTTATATTTTATACGATATTTTAAACATTATTCTCTTGAAAGAGCGTTTCGTAAATTCTTACCTGCATATTCAAATATTGAAATCAAGTTTTATGGGAGTTTTTTTACTGCTAAATCAGTTTTGTTAATATGTTGAAAGGTTTTATTATTATTTTAAAGATTTTTTAATTATCCAGATGTTTAAATTAAATAAAGATAAAAATATCATTATTTCATGTATAAATTGTGTTGTGATATTTGACTTTTAGATGCACATTACATCGAAACCTTTACGAGTGATTTTGCTTTAAAAATAAGGTTCTACAATTCGCAGGAGTTAAAAAATGTTATTTATGCAATATATAGGAATAGAAACGGTCATACATTTAAGCGTTGAACTATTATAAAAGCGGTTTGTGTTAATTTATTTCTATTTAAATATATTTTTGTGTTATTTAGTTTTGTGTTTGTGAGAATTTTTGCAATCGATCTTTAAAATGAGATTTCCGTAGAAAGAGAATCTAAAATAAATCGCAAAATCGATAGTTAATTTTATAATAATAGTCGATACTGCGTTTGAGAATAATGTTACTAAATGTTAAATTACGCTTCAGTGATATAGTAAACACGTTGAACTTAAAGGAGAATGAATTATCAAACTCAAGTGTAGCTGCCAGACAGGCTTACAAAAAGCTCTACTGTCATTACTATCATGTAATAACTATATAAAGTTTTCAGTATCTAAAGATACGGCTTATTAAAGAGATTCGAGTACAGAAGGTCTACGGTCTTTAGCTAAGATTAGATTATTAGAAGCATGGCAAAAGGATTGGAATTTTTCCAAAAAGTATAAAGGCAAATCTTACGGTTCTTTTCAAAATGAAGTTCCCCGAAAACCATGGTTTTTTAAATTCCCATATGTAAGTAAAACCGTTACTTCCATCATCTGTCGTCTTCGTCTAGGTCATACTTGTACACCAGTGCATTTGTTTAAATTAAAGATTAGGGATCATTCTCTCTGCAAATACGTTCTTGACGAAGGTTCTCCAGATCATATATTCTTTAATTGTTCGAAAAACAGACTCTCGCTCTTTGATGTCCTTCCTCCTTATTTTCCCCGTCCTACTAACTTTACGTGTATCTTAGCTTTAGTGAAAAACAAACCTTTAATTTTACATTTATTGTCATTATTTATTAAAATTAATAAAGTTAAACTTTAATCAGATTGTCTATTTCTTAATCGACACATATTTAAGCTTGCCTTTATGTATATCTGTGGGGAATACAATAACTCGGTCTGAATACAAAATTAATTGTCTTCGTTTTTGAATTACATTTTTTAACTCGGTTTTCTTCGTTTATGACACTACCTGACAAAGACAGCGCACACTCTGTATCTACATGACATTGGCGGAATTGTGTATTGCTTTCACACGGCGCCATAAAATAAAGAAGAAGAAAAGATTCGAACCTACAATTCACGCAGACTACCCACTAAACCACTATCGCTCTACCGTCCTACGGTAACTCTGTCAAAATTTAGTGGAAAGTTATCCAAACATAGAAAATACAAATCTATTTACCTTTAAACGAGCAATTCTTGTATATTTTTATATTTGTATATATTCAGGATCTCGGAAACGGCGCATCTATTCCCGTGAAACTTAATATGTAAGTAGTTTCGGGGATGATGAATCGATCTAGCTAAATTTAATCATAGAGAACTTTTTAACTGAGTTTTCAGGCAATAAAAAATATAGCTAGAATATAAAGATAAATTTCGCAACCGCTGTCAAAACAAAAATAGCTCGGATGGATATCGGTTGCTTCGAAAATCCGTGTAACCCCAGTTTGAATCCAAGTGACAGCAGAAGAGATATATTTTCTTAAATCTTTTTTTTTTTTTGTAAAAAAATGTTAATTTTATAAGGCAAACCTAACAGTTTATTTTAATTTAAAAATGTTTTTAGAGAACCGAGCTAGGCTCGGTCGCCCGGGTATTTTATTAAATCCATCTAAAGTACTTCATTCAGAGTTAATGTAAATCATTGTTACTAAATAATAAATGTGTACCAAAAATGTAGAAGCAACCGACATGCGGCGTGTGTGATCAGGTGCGGTTCCGGTGAGCGACGCACGCGCACCCGCACCTCAAAAATATTGATACGACCTAACCGCACCCCGCTTCCCCACTCACCGACCTCCACGCATTCGCCGGCTAACACCCAATTTACTGGATACATCGTAGGGACACGACATCGAATGAGAAACTATCGATATCTCATTCTACTATCGATATCTATTCATGGTTATTTGTATCAAAATGGGTTTGCATATTTCAATAAATATAATAGAACTCAAGTAACGATATGAATAAGTTTCGAAACGTTTATAAAAGAAATCAAATTTATAACTCCCTATTTACATTTCGTATCCATTACTGAGCGTGCATTTCAGATGATAAAAAAATTGGAATCAATTTATTTATACAAAGAAACGAGTTGCGATATAAGTTATGAATTTATTCAACCATTCATTGTTTACATATATTAAAAATGGATGTACGCATATTCGTTTGATATAGGAAACCTCTAAGAGATTGTCTCCTTGCGATAATCACTTAAAAGGTAAGGAGGTAAGGTTGGTGTAAACGTAAAAGAAAATTGGTTTCCTCTTTTTTTTTGTTTTCTCGAACTGAAAACGCTGTTGACCTAGAGAGGTCTTTACAGCTTCACCGAACTATTGAGGCGAGCGCTGAAGGCACTCAGCCGATTTGGGATGTTTGGGCGACTAACTAAGGGTGCACGGCACACCTCGGCTTGGGCTGTTGCCTGTTTTGTGCAAAAATCGCGACCTATCTGAGCTAACCTAAGCTAAGCTATCTGAATATACGTATATGAGTTATTGAAACATGCATGTGTACCAAGCATGCGTGCCTCAACAACTCCTATATGTATTTTGTGTAAACTATATAGGATATTATTTTATTTCTCTGAAAAAGAGAAACAGCGTGTGAGCGTGTGGGCGTGCATGTGCGTATAGATGCTATGTGTAATGTTGTAGCAGTGATGTAAGGTTTTGTGTCACTGTATTGCGCTAGCAGCGTACTCAAGGGGTCCACGCCGAGGGAACGGACCTAGGCTTGAGTCGCTGCCGAGGGGGGCCTAATCTGGTGTGCGGGAGCGAAATTTACCCCCAGACCACGGCGGCGTGATCTGTGGTTACGCGGGCGTGGGCGTAAACACGCTCTGTTTGGAGAGACAGGCTGGTACTGATCGTTCGCTGCCGTTATTTTATCGGTAGGATCGGTGAAAATATGTCGCGGTCGTCTTTTGTAACGCGGAACGATTGGTACGGTTTCGTAATTCGATGCTGATATTACTAACTGACTGGGATGATTCGCGGCTTTTTCTAAATATTTAGTAGTTAATGATTTTACGTACGTCCAAATAGTAGGCATCTCCAGGCCCCTGTGGAGATCCTCATTCTTAACGTACGGTGGGGCACCGGTGGCTTTACGTAAGAATCGGTTTTGAATTACTTGTAATCTATCGAAATTATATTGCGACATGTGTGCAAAAACGGGTGAACTATATGTTAGAATAGGACGAATACACATCTTATATAACGTAAGCTTATGTCTGATGGACATCTTTTTTTGTGACAAATTATCGAATGTAACCGACCCATGACCATAACGGCCCTGTTTCTGACTATTTCTGTGTGTTGTTTAAGCGTGAGGCGTTTATCCAACGTGACTCCTAGGCATTTAACCTGATTGGCCCAAGGAATCTGTGTACCGTACAATTTAATAGGCGCGAGTTTGTTCATGCTTATTGGATATCGGGTCGAAAAATATCGCGGCACTTTTATCGGGATTTACTTCTTATACGCCATCGAATAAACCAATCACCGAGTGTGCTAACGGCTTTTTCGATGCGTGTCTTAAGAACTTTCGGATGCCAACTGGAAGCGTAGAGGACTGTATCGTCAGCATAACAACCTACCTCTACTTCCGGAAGCCGAGGTAGGTCACTGACGAACAGATTAAAGAGTGTGGGTGCCAGAATGGATCCTTGAGGCACACCCGAGCGTATCGGGTGGGATGAGGATAATCCCCCTTCCACTCTATAGCGGAAGGACCTATCGATGAGATAGTCGCGTAATGTGTGAAGTAACCTATCGGAGATACGAAACTGAATCAATTTATGTATGAGCCCTGAATGCCATAGCTTATCGAAAGCCTTCGCGACATCGAAAAAGACTGCTATTGAGCGTTTCGGATTAGGATTATTCGGAAACGGATTAGGATCCGGATCTGCATTAAATTTCGAGAAAATGTACTCCGTGAGGCGGTGCACTTGATTTGTACAAGAGTGTTCGGCTCAAAATCCGAACTGCTCAGGTGGTAACAGTTCTAATTCTGATATCTATGTCTGGAGACGGTTCAGAATGAGCCGTTCGTACAGTTTACCTAACGTATCTAATAAACTAATAGGGCGATAGCTATCGGGACGCGTAGCTTTTTTGCCGGGCTTGTGAATGCCTATCACTACGGCCTTCTTCTAGGCGGCTGAAAAATGACCCTGGGACATGGCCGCATTGAAGATGCAGACCAATAGAGCTATGATGCGATCAGGAAGGAATCTCAGTACTTCGTTCGGTGACAGGGGTTAGAATATCCGCCGGAGGGGACGCGAGTGCGCGCTCTACCGAGGAATCGATCGTTCCAATATGTATAGAGTCAGTATTGGATGTGTTTGGTGAACACTGTTTTTCTAAACTCGCTGCGAGAGACTCCGCCTTGTCTAAGCTATCGAACGCGAGAGGCAACCCGGCTCCTCTGTCGAGAGGGGGCATAGGAGTAGTTATGTCTGACTTTAATGATCGCACGAGCTTCCAGTACGCCAAGTGAGATGGCTGGATACTCTCCAAAAGCCTGTCCCACCTGTCGGCCCGGATCTCTGCGATACGAGCTTTAACCTGTTTAGAAAATTGGTAAAGACGTTTTTTTTTATATCATAATAGGCGAATGAACTGGCGAGTCATCTGACCTTAAATAATCACCGCTATCCATAGACACTGGCTACACCAGAGAGATCGCATGTGCGTTGCCAGCCTGTATTAGGGGGGTGAGAGGAAGGAGGAGAAAGGGGAAGGACTAGGGGTGGTGAGTTTCCGGTACTCTCACTGACCGAACGAAATGCAATAATGCAAGCACTATTACTTCACGTCGGTTTTCTGTGAATCAGGTGGTAGTAGTACCTTGAGCGAGTCGACCCATTCATGCTGAAATCAATAATAGCTTCAGCGTGGCTTTACCACCTACAAATTTAATCTAAGCGAATGGATATTATTGTACTTTACAGGTTTTAGCGTACGACAACAACGTAACCTGATTTTAAATGATGTTGTGATCCATTATGTTAAGCACGGCAAACTTTACCTCACCTTATAAAAGATGAAATGATGCCGGCATAAAAGTGATAATCTCAATTAAAAACCCGATGTTTTAATAAAATAACAACAATAATTGGTCACATTTAAAACGATTCTTAATAAGATTAATAAAATAAACAAAAACAGAAAGAAGGTGCGGACCAAGATTCTCCGGAAATACAGAAGAAAAAATAACTTAAAAGGAAGATTGGCTGTAAGTGCAATTGCCAGAACACACGTATAGGTGCTTAACTACCGATTTGCAACTGGAGGTCCATATAAAAAGCGCTAACACCATGCAAAGGCTATGCAGGTTTCCTAGCACCATCTTTTAAAGTGGAAGTAATATCACAAGGGTAAATCCTCTGACATAAACCCGTAGTTCATAAAATTATGTTCGGATTAAAAATAACTCTACTACTCTAATTTGAATCATTTTCTTACCTCGTGTATGAAGGTCGAGTCTCTGTTAAAATACATCTAATACTATGATCTAAATGCATGGAATTAAATATCGATGTAAGATATATTGGAATCGATTTAAAAAGATTAGTTTTGGAATCCCTAATACATTGTTATTACGAGAGAGCTGCCCTCAATTTACTTGTTTAACGTTCTTATTATGTCTTTAAGTTCGGAAGTCTTACCTTTGAAATCTTTTTATATACTCGTCCGGTTCTAAAAATTTGTCACTCATTGATATATAGAGTTGACATCTTTAGACGGTGATTTTAACTTGATAAAAAGTTCATTGTCGCTTCAGTCTAACAACCAGTTTTAAAATAAACATAAATGTGTCTTAAGTTTCTTTTTAATAAAAAAAATATATTCAATACTCTCTGTGTTCAAATATATTATTATATTAATTTTCATAACAATTCGTTAAACGGTAACGAAGCCCATGGTTGTAGCGTTATCTTATGGATAAAATGTATAGCATAAAAACCTTCAACAAAAACAATAATTGTACCGATTTTCATGGATTTTAACTAAATGGTGTTAGAGTTTATTAGTACTATATGTATATACCTGCTAACATTTAGATATATACATTTTGATATATGTAGATAAATACAATATATTGTTCTATTATCCTAATATCACCTAATTATAAATGTATTATAATTTACAAGGCAATTTATTTTAAAAATCTATTTGCGATGAGTAAACCTAACTTTTGCTTTAATCATATATAATTCTGGTACATTTGTTGTATAGGAAACATAAATATGGCTAAATTGATCTGAAGTTTCTAAGCACATTGATAATTACCGTTGATATGTCATCAAGTTACTAGTTTTGTTACTAAAAACTAAAAAATAAAAGAAATAAGCCGAATATCAATAAAGTATTGAGTTATTTGTAATATGGAATGCCTCCATTATCGTAAAAACTTTTCATAAGTAAACTGCAGATGAAATAAGTTGATACGAGTAACATAAATGAATTAATAAAGAAATCATTTATATATAAACTAGATATTATGTTTAATTTTATTCCCATGAATCCAGTTCTCTTTCGGAGATCAGACCTGATAGTGTTACAGCAAAACAGTAAAAATATAAACGTGTATTATACAATTTAATTAGTGTATACATTGTATCTGATACTGTGTATACACGTTACATATGTTGTATATCTATATTTCTAATAAGTATGTAGATTAACGCAGGGATTCCCAAATTTTTAAGGCCATGCCCCACCTTAACATGTCTAAAATTTTTATGCCCCCTTACATAACTTTTAACCTTTATAAATTGTTTAGTTCCTTTAAGAAATATATATGATAAGTTTTAGGAACAGATCACTATGAAATTGTTATCAAAACATCGTAAGTAAAATTTCAAAACATATAATGAAAAACTTACTTGACCTCTCTAATTACCCAGTTGATATTTTGGTAACGTCAAACGATATTATACCTAGTAATTATTTACAGCATTTTTTTTTTTAGAATCTGCTTTTTTTGTTAAATTTGTTAACGATATCTAGCATTGCATTTAAACAACCCAATGCGACAGGTTTAAACTCGTGTTGATTGTTAAATTGCCTCCTTAACTATCAAATTGCCCCCTGTGGGGCGTGGGCCCCACGTTGGGAAACACTGATCTAACGTGTATGTACTTTTTAAATTTTTATGAAAAAAATTGTTACGGTGTCTTGGAATAAGGAATAAAATACATTTAAATCATTTTTAGGAATGCCTGTCTCTCTGTATCACTGCTAAAGTACTGTGTTCACGATAAAACATCACCAAGAAAATCGTAAAGCATATCCTTGAGTAACATTTAGTCATGCTTTTATTAAAATCGGTTAATTTTATCAAAAGTTATTGTAATTTTAATGACAACACGACTTAAGTACGAGAGAAAAGTAGATAAGCAAATTGACTTAATACATTCACATTATTTTTTAGTCGCCGTTTTTCGATGTGAAATATCTATAGGCGAGGGTAAACCAGATTGATGGCGTGGCGAGACGTGACGACACGATGCCATACGCAAACGACTGCCGCACTGAACTCGCATACTTAGAGCGTATATAGTGTGTAAGAGGTATGTGCCAGGCGTCCCGTGATGGCTCAATTTTTTTTTTACATTAGTTTCCACAGCTAGTAATAACGTAATTTTGTTAACCAGGAATTGCATTTGACAACCAATAAGTCTGTTATTTTTTACCAACTAACTGCAGTAATACTCGATTCCATTGCCTCTAAATGGGTATATACCTACGAATGATTCACTAATTACCTATAACCGTGCATCGAGTCCGTTGAAATGTCAGGACGGGTTGACCGTTGGATTTTATCAGCAGCTATATTTAATGCTTAATAAAGGACACATTGGTATTATAGCTGTAATAAAATTTGCCCACTTTTATTACTTATTTAAATTAACATTACAAAATTGATAATGTTAATTTTCTGTTTGGAATATAGATGGTTTTATTATAAAGCAACGATGAGATTAAATATAATTGATTGTTTGTGGTCTAGACTTGAGCGAAATATTCAAAATTTATATTCATATCTTCGATTCAAATTTGTGTTTCAGCGAATATTTAGAAATGTTTAACAGAATTCAATTTAATATCTATTGTAGTCTATACTAGTATTATAAGGCCGAAGAGTTTGTTAGGTTGAACGTGCTAATCTCAAGAATTACTGATCCGATTTGTGACATTATTTCAGTGTTAGATAGTTCATTTATCGACGAAGGTTATAGGCCATATATAATTACGCTAAGACTAATAGAAGCGGAGCACAAATGAAGAAAGTTTCAAAATCGGGGCTAACGTATGTTTGAAAAAATACTTTCTACGTAAACGAAGTCGCGAGCTAAAGTTAGTATCAGCTCAAAGTAAGTATTCCACGTGGACGAAGTCGTAGGCATAAGCTAGCAGTTTATAAAAAGGCAAATACAATACGATGTGTAATGCTGCAACCATTTTGGGAAAACTGCGTAACGGTCCAGATAATGACTCTTTGGAATTAATTTTGACATCAACTAGTTATGTCCGCGACTCCGCGCGCTATTATTGCATGGTAATTATTTTTTTCTCAAAATCTTGTTTTTACGGATAAGTAATGATCACTAAAAGTTTGTTAATAATCATTATGGTTTATTGTGATAATCATTTTTTTCTTAAATATTTTGTACATGCTGCAATAAATATATTTTATTCTTCTTATTTATGTATACCAGTTTATTATATAAAGATATCAGAAATGTTATTTGAGATGTGCATTGTTTGTTATTCTTGAACAATTAATATAATCTTTTAATTAGACAATAACGCATAATTCATGTTTACAAAATTTCTTAAGAATCCTTGACAGTTAAGTAAAAACTATTTTTGAAAGAAATCTGTATATACAGGAAGTAAGTTTGGGGTGTAAGGGGTGTCGAGTAACATCTTAAGACTTGAGACATCCAAGCCAACCTCACCTGCACGTGGTGCACCCTGCCGAATAACGAACGAGGCAATGGCGAAAACGGGGTGGTAGGGTTTTACAGCCCGACTGGGTCGCAACCACCATGCATATGGCGAAAAAGCCCGTCATAGTGACTCGCTTCTGCGCGTCGCGTTTCGGGATCAGCCTGTGCATATCCAGTACCGGGTGACTTTCGTAATTATGGCCGGCATGAAAGCGGCAACTGGCGATGGATAATCTGTCTCTCGGTGGTTGCCGATGTTTTTGGATTGCACTATACTTAACATCAGGCATAGTGCAGTCACTATGTCGAGCTTCGATAAAAAAAAAGTAATAATTTCAATTTCATATCCGCGCCGTGTTCCTTATAATAGGCTTAAAGCGAAGATTGTTTAGATGTAACCAGATTAGGCCCCCTCGGCGTGGATAGCTTAACTTAGGTTAGCTCAGGTAGGTCGCGATTTTTGCACAAAACAGGCGACAGCCCAAGCCGAGGTGTGCCGTGCACCCTTGAGTTAGTCGCCCAAACATCCCAAATCGCCTTCAGCGTTCGCCTCAATAGTTCTGTGAAGCTTTAAAGACCTTCCTAGGTCAGCAGCGTAGTCAGAATGAGAAAAAAAAAACAAAAGCGCCAGACTTTCAACAAACGTATTTTGAAAAATATGACATGCGAACATAAAAGCAATATCTTATATATATATATAATAAGAATGTAAGTCTAAAGTGTCTGTACTTTTTCGATTTTCGTGAAAAAAATTGTTGCAAGTGTCTAGAAACAAGTAATAGAATACATTTCAATGATTTTTAGAAATGTCTGTCTGTCTGTTTGTCTGTTTGTATGACCATCCATCACTGCTAAAGTACTAAGTTCACAATAAAACCTCAGCAAGAAAATTATAAAGAATAACATCAGGAGTAACTTAGTTTATTAAAATCGGTCCATTCTATCAAAAGTCATTGTAATTTGAATGACGGCTGGAATTATGTACGAGAGAAGAATAGTAATAATTCATACTAATATTATAAACCTGGAGGGTTTGTTAGTTTAGTAGGTTGAATGATTAGTAGTGGTAGAGCCAAGCTGAAGCTATTATTGTTTTCAGCACGAATGGGTCGGCTCGTCCGGGGAAGCACCTTCTCACAGAAAACCGACGTGAAGTAACAGTGCTTGCATTGTTGCGTTTCGTTCGGTCAGTGAGAGAGCCGGAGACCCACTACCCTCCCTTTCCCCTTCCTCCTTTCCTTCCTGCCCCTCCCCCACCCTCCTCCCAAATACAGGTTGGCAACGCACTTGCGACTCCCCTGGTATTGCAAGTATCTATGGACGGTGGTGATCACTTAACACCAGGTGACCCATCTGTTCGGTTGCCTCCTATGATATAAAAAAAAGAGCGCTAATCTCAGAAACTGAATAGTCCGATTTTAAAAATTCTTTCAGGGTTAGATAGCTCATTTATCGAAAATGGCTATAGGTTATACGATGATGCTAGGACCAATAGGAGGAGAGCATCGATGAAGAATGTTTCAAAATAGTTTTTTTTTGTCTTCTGAGAGCTTCCGCTGTGTGTTAGCTTTAGCCTAAAGTGTTCCACGCGAACGGAGACGCGGGCAGAAGCTAGTTGTAAATAAAGTGTCGTAGGCGATGCATTATCCTTTATGGAGTGGTTCAATGGAGTATGAAAATCTTTAAATACCATTCATCGATGTATGACGTATTTCAATTGAAATAAGTAAAGTATGGTCATTGTTGTAAACGTGAGTGTGATTCTCATACAAATTACCAGGGTCACAAAAGATAACATGAAACTTTATATTTATTCAGAAAAAAACGTTTTGGTTCCTATGGATATGTTAAAATTACATTAAAGCAAGTGAAGCCGCGAGCAAAAGCTGGTCAGAAATGAAATTGTTAATATAGCCAATGTAGAAATGAAACGAGTTATGTTTTCGAAATTCCATGATAAATATTTTGGTTATTGAAAAAAGTTAAGGTCGTCATAAGGACTGACGGCAGAAATGAAAACTCAAATCAGTGGAATACCTGTGTTCTTCTTTGATTTTTTAAATTAATGATAGTGTAAATTACAATACTACTGCAATAAAATAAAATGTCACTACCATCACGTACGTGATGATAAGCCAGCCACAGTGCCTTTCATTCGGTTTGTCAGTTAGTGTATCCAGCTCACGAGTGACCTGCAGTCGAACATGTCAGTAGCGACTGGCGATAGATTATCTCTCAATTGCTGGCGTTATACTCTGGTTACCATATATGCCCTGTTATCGATTGCATGTATCGGGCAACAGCCCAAGCCGAGGTGTGCCGTGCACGCTTGAACCAGTTGTCAAATAAAATCGGTTGAGTGCCTTAAGCGCTCGCATTAGTAGTCCTGTGAAACTGTTAAGACTTTGCTAGGTCATTAGCGTAGTCAGATCGAAAAAAACCCTGTTATCGAAAGTTACAAGCTTTGTATCACAACCGTTTTGCTTTATAAATTAGTGCAATGTTACTAAAATGCTTTTATCAAAATTATACATGTAAATTACAAGCTAAAATGATATAATTGGTAATACAAGCGCTTTTTCACACTTGAAGTTTGTGGTTTTCTTTAATATAAATGCATTTCTACTTTGTGACTTGTAACTTGTCATCTAGACAGCTTCCGATGACTCTGAAATAAGTTATTAACACAAAAATTTAAACTATATGAAAAAAGTTTAATTTATTCAATCAACTTGCCCAGTTATTTTGCTGTAATTTCTACCTGGTTAACGTATAATAGAGTAGAAAAATAATTTTGCAAGTTAGCAAAGATAAAGTATTGTAATTTAAAAATACAAATTCACAAAAAGTTGTATAAAATGTATTTGTATCTTGAGAATTTGAACACTTTTATTTTTAATGAACGTAATTTACAAGGACTTGTAAAAATAATTCTTGTAACATGTAATTTGGTAACTAGTTGGCTTGTAACATTAATACATAAAACACTGGTCGTAAGATGAGGTAAAGATAAATAAAATTGAAATTGAATATTTAATTTTGTTGGAACATTTATTTTTCGAGAATAATTACCGACTCCATGAATTATATCCGGGATTGATATCGCAGTAAATTTCCATAGATCCGGAGTTGAACGTCACTTATGGAACAATTACAGAATTAATCTATTCATATTATAAATATGGAAATATTTGTGACCATAGATAGATGTTGTTTCTTATTAATTCACCTACGAATTATTAAAACAATTTTAGTAAAACTGCACACTTAGTATAGTTTATACACCAGGATGTTATTCTCCTAAAAGTTATACTGGTGTCGACTTAGTTAAAAAATACTCTGCTACTTAAAAGCTACTTGATGTGCACAGTTTGAGTTACGGGAAGATAATATATAGTGACGTAATTAGCAAATACAAAGTCAGACAGTCGCGGGAATCGTTGTTCAATAATAAACATTAAATATATACGGGTTGAAATGTATCGAATCTATGACGTCAACATTACAGAACTAGAAATATTCAAAGAAGGTTCGGAGTCGTGGTTTGTCATGTATCCCTGAACAATTATCGTGACATATATATGTCCTTGCGTTCGCAGCCGCCCGTTTCTCTCGACCCCACATCCTTGCCCCATCATGCGTCCCGATTAACAAAGCGGAGACGTAAAAACCACATCGAGACAACCGAAAATTGCAACTGCGATTCCCAACACAATTACCACTTTTTGTTCTTTATACTCTTACTGCATTTTTGGTTCGGCTCCTTGAAAAAAGTTCCGCGGGAACTGTATTTCTCCGAGTTAATTTTCTTCTCGGTGACATTATACGAATTGACAACAAGAACAATGTAATGATTAATGTGATACAGAGTAACGATTTCTTTTACAAAAAAAATCAAAACCATGGTTAACATCGAAATATTTACTTCTTCACTGCGATGCTTAAGTAGTTGAATAATGATTTTCAAATTGGTTGTTGGATGCTTGAATTTCGTATCAAATTAATGTAGGTTTCCATAGGAAGTTATACTTAAGATTTTGCTGAATAAAATTATCGAAACACAGTGACAAAAATCTTCAAAATCCAAGCACTTTTTAACATTGCATTTCCTTTGAGGGTTTTCTTCTTCTTGATTGGATTATTACTATGAAATAAGTGTTGCCAAATTATCGTAATAAACATATAGGATAATTGGTGTACATACACTAAGACGTTTACAACAAAACGCAATAGTATATGTAGTTTATTTTAAACAGTATACTGTGGAACATTGAGTTAATCCTTGCATAGCGTACTGCGGGCCATTTGATGATTTTCGAATAGCCTACAGTGGGACATTTGGTGAATTTTGAAGTTGCGTATTTCGAGAAACAATATGTGATTATTTAAATAGCGTACTGGGGGACATTTGATTAATTTTCAAGTCGCATAATACAATCGTTACATAATAATAATGTAAAAATAATAAAGAGTAATGTGCATCGTTTTAGTCACAAAAAACATTATAGATATTATTATTATTATTTATTTAGCGAGGGAATAAAATGTTTGCATTAAGTGTGCGAAAATCTCGCAATCGAGTATCGTATATGATTTAATTCGTATTTCTTAAGCGTTGTTAGACAACAATAAATTACTATTCATTTAAATATTGTTCTACGATTAAATAATGCTGCTATAATTTGGATAGAGAATCTAACCAAAAAGTGGCTACGGAACCACAAAGAACGGGAAAAAGCGATTGTAAAATTGATATTCCGTCTAATATATTTCTATTAACAGTGTCATTTGCTAATTTACTAAGTTAAATTCGACAAAAACGTGCGTAACAGAGTTGTCATCGGCGCTGGTTACCCGATATTCATCAAATTATCATAAACGCAGGACGGCGGGGTCGTCGACCCGGTGCGACCGTGGGACCGCGCCGCTGTGTGCAGACGCATTCTGCAACCACCGCGAGACAGGTAGCTTACACGTCCGAATTTTAAATACGACGATCCTGTTTCGTATGTCCATTTTGAGTCGGCCCGTGCATGTGACGACTTAACACTCTCCTTTGTGGACCATCTTTGGGAACTATTACTAAAAGTTTACGTTGATGATTACGTTTTATTGTTCATTTTAAAATTACTACTTAGAATTGGTAAACGAGATATAAGGGTTCAGTAGTTAAACATAATTATAGTTAAAGAATAATTAAAGTGAAATTAACGCAGAGGTCGTATTCTGAAGAAATCTAAACATTTATTTCTAGTTTCTAGAGCTTTAATCTCTCATCTATATTTTATATTAGTTAATTCTTGTATTTCATATGATATCCTGTAGGAAACTATGTATTTGAAGACAACAGAAAGTAGCTGATTTTTATTGTTTTTAATTATACTTGTATCATTACTGCCTAGTCTCTACGAAGAGGTATAATTATATGTAGGTTTAATTACTCCAAAAGTTCTCTCTCTATTCTGTTCAGACAGATGTATGTAGAATTTATTGTTGAAAAAATATTTAGGTTTGTGTAAAATAATTACACAATAAAAAGCTTTCATAGCTAGATTAGCTTCTGCTAGCGGCTACGCCTTGTGAGTGAATGATAAAATATGGATATATACTTATGGAATAACCATATATTTTAAGGGACTAAGACTATAAATAATTATTTTTCCTAAACTTGAATCCTAGGTAATTAAATACCTGCTTAAAAATTACTCAAAAAGTATAAATGAAAACATTAATCGTCTATCTTGCTCATTCAGGGGTTGAAATTCGGCAAATGCTGATTAGATAGTTGCTTGTTTTAATTAGGAAGTGAATGTGGTGAATTAAAAAAAAATAAGTTGAAGATTTTTCGCCCTTAGGAGTTAAGTTCAAAGAATCCCTTTTTAGTGAATTTATTCCACGTAAATAAATTGAGATCCAAATTTCATGTTTTTAGCTTCAGCAGTCTCGCTTGTGCATTTATGAATCAATCAACTATCTTCTTTGTATATATAGATTACAGTTAAACACTTTAGTTTAAATAATAAGTAATATAAAAAATATTGAATTCGAATTAGCTTTTAAAACAGTTAGGTTTGTTTTTGTTCTGTTACTGGTCTAAATGTATAAAATACTCGTATTAAGTTGAGAATGGAAATAAAACATTTTGTGCAGTTTGGTGACAGTCATGCGCAACGCGACACACTTAAGGACGACTCTCGCGTCCCTCCACAAACCAGTTATTTCTGTGTGCATTTGTGCCTTCTAAATCAAACTGCATTCGACCACTTACACCATTATGCATGCGACAAAGACACACTGTCGTCGATACCTTTACCGCTTATAATTATAGATTAGAATAACTACTTCGCGTCTATCTTCGTAGCTTGCTCCTACTGTCGTAGACAGAGAAGTTGGAGAGTCATTTATCGCTGTACTTGTTTACTGAATTTGTTCATATCTTATTTGTCACCATTCGTACTGAAATTTGAGATATTCTACTACTTTCTAGCACTTAAGAGAACTTGAATTTCTTAACTAGAAGATTTCTCCAACGATGTCATCACTTAAAATCATATATGATTACAGACGGGAATGCTTCGGCAACATGACCGACCCATTCATGCTGAAACCAGTAATAGCTTAAGCTTGGCTCTACTACCTAATTGTGATTACAGATGGGATTGTGGTTAAATTACAAAATCGGTACCCTTACTAATATTATAAATGCTAAAATTAGTTTACTTGTTTGTTTGTTTCTTACGATTTCCCGCCTTAATTATCTACTCAATAGATCGTCATGAAAAAGCTAATAAAAGTTACCCAAAATCACCTAAAAATCACCCATATTATAAAATTGTTTAGTTTGGCTTCAGTTCCAGGAGTTATAAATGTGAATGAACTCTCTTAATACAGCCACTCCATTATTGACTACTCTCATTTCTGAATTTTCGTCTATTATAATTAAGCTGTTAGATTTGCAATCTCATTACGGTCACTGTTGGCAGAGATCCAACTGCGAAATGGGATACTTATGGCACTGGTACAAATGCTAAAGTTAGATGATTGCAGTTTGATAATTTGAATAGAATATAACTGTATTATTTATGCTGAAGGTATTTAATGAGGTGACAAATCGTGTTACCAGTTTAAGCATTAGTTGTGGATCTTGTACGTATTTTACTGATTCTACATTGTACTATATTAAAACATGAAATTCAAATCGTATCATAAAGAAGGGTTGACCCTACTGAGGACGTTTTGAATTAATATAGAATAATTGGATTAAGGGATTACTACTTTAACATGTTCTCTGTATGTCTGTAACGAGTTTGCAATATATAAATTAGGCTGTCAGTATAAAGGTGGCTTAATCCAGACTTTGAATCAAGCAAAAATCATGAAGTTTTGGTGATGAACGAAGATATTGTGTTGAACTTATACCACGGCGCTGGGGAATTTTCTGATCATTTTTTTTATCGGCTTATTAATTAAAGATTGCTAAAACCTATCTAAAGTTTGAATAGTGAAGCATTAAGGTTGCAATTATTTTTGCTGCAAAGCATAGAGGAAGAAGAAGAAAGAGAATGTCTTTATTGCTGGATAACATTACAAACAACAAATGAAACATATACATAACTTAGTATAATACATATATCCAACAGTGGCACCCCCATTCAGCTAGGTGCTGCAGCGCAACTAGGTGATACTGCAGCGCTGATTTTCAACGGGGGCCCGAAGTAATGTATGGACGTGTAGTCGGTGTTATGACAAAAAAAAATAACAGAAAAAAGAACAGAATTTATAAAATAGATGCTTGCGTTCTGTATTCCGATTCGAAGAGTGTGATTGATAAACGAGGTTATTTGTATTAAGTTATCGGCTGCTGGAATCACCATTACAGGCGACTGCATCCTTATTTGCTACTTCATAATATAAAAATTAGATCCAACATATAACCACAATGTCTACCGATATTAAAGGCCAATGTCGTCTAAGATAGTAGGCACGCTTACTTAGAGAGGAACTGGCTGTCCAGTGCAGTTGGCGGAAGATGGAAGACACCTATATATATGCTAAAAAGCTCTACCACTATGCTAGAATATTTATATGTACGTAGGTTAAGGCAAACCCAAGTTGAAGTTCCGCCACTTTGCATCCTTGAGATTGTTATTATACGGCTAAATGTCTTAAGAGCTCGTTCAAAAAAATCCGATGAATCTGTAGAACCCCTTTATGCCAAAAGCATATAGCAGTTCTTAATAATAACACACGCGAGGTTTTATTTAAACGAAAAGTTCGGCTACTTCACAAGCATTCAAACCAACGGTAATTGACGCAGTGCCAGATCATGCTAAGCCTTAAACAGCCTGACACTTAAGTACAGTGAAAACACTCTTACAGGTGTTCTTGACAAAATTTCCGCTGAAGGATGGTAAAAGAAAATTGATAATACAGTCTTGAGAAATTCCTTCCAATCTAAACGTGTTGGGATTTTTGGCATGAGTCACCCAAATATAGTTGACGACATTGTAATGGAACGCTATAATGTATATTGATTGAGTCAGACAAATTTCATCTAGTTACAGTAAAGTTCGTTTGAAGAAAACGAAGGCTATCCGATAGATGCGTTGGTATAATTCGCGGCAGACGTGTATTCTCTCTCGGGCGGATTCGTTCCGTTCTGATGGAACTTTCTAACAGTAAACTCACATAAATAGTGTTTTAACCGTGCCATCGATATTCTATAAAGGCGCATTGACAGAGCATGACAAAACTAATAAACATTTGTAGTAATTGTGGGAATATTTTGTTTTATAAACGTTTTAACTGTTAATTTTTTTGATATAATATAATTATGTAAAATATATTTTGTCGGTAGGAAGAAAAAATATATATAAATCACACTCAATTATTTGTTGTTTATTGGAACAGACTAAAGCATTTTGATGGGATGTTTACTAAAAACGAACTTTTTAGAGTATTTTTTAGATCAGCGATTCTCATACACCGTGTTGTGTCGCGACATATTGATGTGTCGCCAGTACCTGTCAAGTATGTTGCGAGATTTACAAGTACATACGATATCTTTATTTATTATTTTATAGTAAATATTTCGCATGTACGGCCAGAGTGGAAACTTAAATCGGGCGTCGAGCGTGGAGGGGCGTGCAGCGTTAGTTTCAAACAGATTCATTAACACGTAGGTGTCCTGAAAGGAGCGCGAGCGGCGTTCTTGGACGCTGCACGCCCCGCTGCACGTCCCGCTGCACAATCCGCTAGACGCTCCGCTGCACGCCACGCTACACGCATCGCTGCACGACCCGCCGAACGCATTCACTCAGGCCGTACACATTCACTCAGGCCGTACACTAAGTGTGTTGCGAATTTATAAATGCTATGTTAGTGTATTACTGAGCAAATGAGGTTGAGAATAGCTGATCTAGATTATACATTATTTCACTTTTTAGATCATATTTTTTGTGGTCTAAGGCCAAAGTTTTTGGGTACGATAAGCCTAGAGGTGAAGTTGCTTTCACCTACCTAAATACACCAACAGATGCTTGGTGACAGATTTTCAACTTGAGAGTGGCAGCTAGCCAAGCGGACTTAGAAAAAACCCTGCCAACATGTTATGGCTTCATCACGATATTTTCTTTCACCGAGAGCTCCGACTCAGTTACAAGTATCCCGAACACGCTATCAACCTAGTCATTATCGTTTCAAAAGATTAATAGATTATTTGAATATTTCAACGTCTCAGTTGCTCTCCGTATTCTTTAATTGTTTTTTTTTTTTTTTAATTAAAACTTCTTTAGGTGCGTTGAACGGTATTTCTAATTTCGCGTCATGACATGCTAGAGTATTGCTCATGCGCGGATTTGCATCACACTAGCGACGCATACGTAGGTGTAGAGGCCATCTAATATTTTCATTCTGTATTGAGATTGTGCAGCCTATCGTATATTAATTGTAAACTGTATTAAAATGTATATAATTATTTTTTATAGATATTCACAGCTTTAACAAATCAACGATGTCTAAAAGTAGTAGGTATTTTTATTTATAATATTTACACCTCACCAGAAATTGAACACTGTAATTTGTTGACTCTAGGAATTCATATGTAATATTTCTGGCGTCGCAACATCAGACTGTGTACACTAAGTCATAATTAGAGAGTCATTCATTCAACGGCGCCTTTACACGGCTTTGAAAGCATACTTGTATTTACTGCCTTCCGTAAACAAGTGACATCCGAGCACGTAGTCGCACGTCTTTAAAAAAACCCTGCCTATTCGTTTCCCTTACATTTGTTTCTACATAATAATTCCTTCGTTGAATATTTATATATTTAGGTGGTCTTTGTAACATTGTAACAATACTTGTGTTATTTATGTGTGTGGTTCATTTTATTCGATGTAGCGATTGATTTAAATAACAGCTGCATGAATAATGAGAGACATAATAAAATGTGGATTATAGTTGTACTAGCTTTCGCTCGGAACTTCCCTCGCTTTGATTTAAATTTTACCTATATTTTGGAAACAGCATTTTTTAACGGAAGGTATTATATAATTTTCTCTATCTCTGAGAATACATATGCAAAATTTCATGATCATCAGGACTTATCCATTGGGAATAACACTTTTTATAGATGGCAACACTTTATATATAATATTTTTCTGTAGCCCTTAAAATCAATACTAAAAACAAACAAACAAACTTCACATTAGCATTCATAATATTAGGATTCATTAATTTCTGCAACACGTAAAACGCATTGAATTACACTGTTGAATTGTATTGGCTGTGATATATATATTTTTTTCACCTTATTTTTGGCAATCAATCTTTCAGATTAATACTGCCATTGTCGAGTAGTCAATAATATTACAAGCGTCGTGCGATCATTTCAATATTAAGCGTCGTGTGAGTCAATATTCTAACAAGATGGTGGATCCCTTGTTAGAACCTTCCTGGGAGTTTTTGTGGCACCTCAGAATTTCATGCTCCGTGGTATTATTTTCCATTCACTTCACTTACGCACAATAAACTAACTATATTACGTAAAACACCACCAAATTTACAAAATATAGAGTCAAATAACACAAGATTATGAATAAAATATAAAATCCATTACATGACAGACCAAGATCCCGCCAAAAACTGTGTGATATAATTCTAATGTTATCATGTTTTTATATTACATCGTTATTCTTTTGTTTTCCTTTTAATGGGGATTCCATGAAATGAAAGAGATTTTTAGCGTTTGTCAATAATTTTACCTGAGTCAAATAACCAATTGGCTTACGATTGCAAACAGATTAAACTTAGAGAGGAGCTAGTTCTTGCTAGGAACCGATCTATGGGTGCTTGGGGACACATTTTTAATTTGGGGCTGGTAACATAACAAGTGGGCTTAGAACAAATTCTACCACTTGATATGCTGTGTCTGTGTTGATATGTTGCTATTTTATGTTATTCTACGTTGTTACACTGAATTTTTGTCATTAAATTTAAAACGTGTATTTGTCACACTTGACATTGGCGAAATTGCCTACATAGGCAGATATCATAATGAAAGGAAAAAAGAGATATTTTTTTAATCCTCGTTGTTTAAAAACGTTAACATTAAGAAGTCAACAAGAAGAAGCTGAGTTGAAAAAATGTTTTTTTACACAAAATTCTACAACCTATAACACTGGATTGTCTTTTGTTTGTACAAAATAATTCCTGGGAGGACTTAACCAATATTGGCGAGATATTTTCAGGCAGATAAGGGACTTTGCAGAATGTAATTTACACTACACATTATCCTTACGCATTTACGAGTTTCTGTAATGTTGACCGGTAATGTTAAATTAAACAGAGATAATTTAAAAACCAGTAAGAAGGTTGTAGTGTGGCGGTTAAGAAAAAATTAATGAAATTACAGAAAAAATTAACTCGCAGCCTACAATTAATCTAGAAACATGTAATTCGCTTCAAATTACGAAACCATTATAACTAGAGTGAATATACTCGGGCTAGTTCCTAATAAATTCCTCAAAAGTCATATGTTACTGGTATTTTGAGCATGCTACGTGATTATCTCGGTGGATTTATTGAAACTGCATTATTGAGTTAAATGGCAACTTGAATAATTTTATCTAAACGTGACATAGTCTTCTAAATCTAACATTGTAATAAGTAGGATCACATTTATTAAATAACAATAATAATGTGTGTGTGTATATATATATATATATATATATATATAAATAGATAATACAGCTCAATCTCTGTTTCTCAACCTTTTCCTTAATTTTTGTTTGGTATATCAACAAGTTACCACGCCACTTACATCTACAACTAGAGATTGGTGGTAAGACTTTTGATAAATAGCTTACCAGTTGGCTCCCCACAAATGGAAAATACAGGTGTGTTGTGACAGGTGCAATGGGGAAGCAGTTCTTTCCAGGCAAAGCATGTATTTTGGGTCTCATCCTCATTAAATTTTCTTCCATTAACAAATAAAGTATTAGATAAAACATTTTTAAAATAAATTTTCATTTACAAAGAAAGAAAAAACTACCACAGAATAAAAATAAAATCAACATCTTCCCTAATGATAAAAACATACCTTATTAACTTAGATGACGTATAAATTATTTTTTGAGTAAATAATAATAAAATTAATAATATCAGCGTTATAATTAAACAAGATCCACTTAGAATTATGAATTATGCCAAACTTATAGTGTTAATGAATATGCAGAAAAGATTAGATTAATTAATGTTTCTCGTAAAACATTTCTCTTTCAATTAATGGCACAAACTTTTCACCATCTAACAGCTCGTCATCCAGAAGAAATTCATCCCCAGACATTGGAATCGAAATGGTCTCGGACGGTCCAGTTCCAGAGAGGTTCCTACCACAAACGCTCCGACTGAGGAATGAACTTTTGGGGTGTAAGGGGTGTCGAGTAACATCTTAAGACTTGAGACACCCAAGCCAACCTCACCTGTACGTGGTGCACCTTGCTGATCAACGAACGAGGCAATGGCGATAGCGGGGTGGTAGGGTTTTACAGCCCGACTGGGTCGCAACCACCATGTATATGGCGAAAAAGCCCATTATAGTGACTCGCTTCTGCGCGTCGCGTTTCGGAATCAGCCTGTGCATATCCAGTACTGGGTGACTTTCGTCATTATGGCCGGCATGACAGCGGCGACCGGCGATGGATAATCTGTCTATCGATGGTTGCCGATGTTTCTGGATTGTACTATGCTTAACATCAGGCATAGTGCAGTTACTTTGTCGTGCTTCAATAAAAAAAAAACTTCCTACTGAGGGTTTTCTTGGGGTCTACGGTATGGGATTCTTCAAGGGGAAAGTGAATTGAATATTAAAGTGTTGGCAACGCGTATATGACACCTCTGATGTTGCGAGTGTCCATAGACTGCGGTGACTGCTTAACATCAGGCGACTCCCATGCTTATTTGCCACCATCGTGGTATAAAAAAACCAACTTTTTAAGATTTCCTAGAAGTACACGGAATCGACTAGAAATTTAATACCTTGAAATGAGCAATTCTTGTATATTTTTATATTGTTATATATTTAGGATCTCGGAAACGGCGTCAGTAATTTCCATGAAACTTAGTATGTAGGTGGTTTCGGGGACGACAAATCGATCTAGCTAGATTTAATTAATAAAAAACCTTTTTTAACTGAGTTTTCAGGCAATAAAAAAATATAGTTAGAATGTAAAGGTATATTTCGCCGTCGCTGTTGAAACGAAAATAGCTCAGATGGAAATCGGCTGCTTCGAAAATCCGTCTAACCCCAGTTCGAATCAGAGTGACAGCAAAAGATATCTTTTT
>JACEII010000053.1:2517475-2546651 GCA_014332785.1 Antheraea mylitta | reverse complement strand
CGTCTAACCCCAGTTCGAATCAGAGTGACAGCAAAAGATATCTTTTTTTTTAAATATAGTTTTGTTAAAAAAATACTAATTTTGTGAGGCAAACCTAACAGTTTATTTAAATAAAAAAAATTGTTTCATTATTTCATTATTGTCTTTTTTAATTATTTTTTTTTTTGGTAGAAAAAAGACAAACTTAAAAGTTTATTTTGATTTCTAATGTTTTTTTAAAGAACCGGGCTAGGCTCGGTCGTCCGTGTACTACTAATAATACGCGTAGCCTGCAGATATGTTAGCTTATGTTTGATGTTTACAAGGTATTCTTAGGACATCAAAATTATCTGTAGTTATTTCTAGACAGAGTGTGTGTTGCTATGGAATATTATTATCCCATAATGAAATAAATCATGACGCGTATAATTAACTTATCGATGATCTTCATAAGGTGTTATAAAATTTTACAGTTAAAAGTAATTACAAACTGGAAATAAATTGGTATATTTCTAATACTTTCATTTTTTGGGGGCGATCACAATAGATCACTACTGGTCGCAGTGATACAGGACCATTAAAGGCCTGCATAGCCCCATTCTCCAGAATAAAAAAAAAAAATACTTTCATTTATGTAATTATGTCAAAAATAGTATTTCACTGACTGATATTATCATATATTCATTATAAATAACGAAAACAAATGTAACATATAAACGAAGCACGATTAGACCTTGATTTGACGCACAATATTAATATCTTTTTGACTTACATCACAAATACTTTCCGTTTGTTTCACTATTTCTATTGTCTTCGGCCCTTATCCTTGTTATTGCGTATATTTTTAACTTTTTAGTTCGTTGTACGATTCCTTTTTTATAGGTTTTATAGTTAAAAGCTTAAGCTCATACCTAAAGACGGACCTTTTCATAAATCTTTATATAACAAATAAAGTTAAGTATGAGATTTTTTTTTATATTTTATATTGCCAATAGTGTTCTATTTTATTTATTTTTAAGGGCATTTGATATACGTCCTTTGAGTGTAACCATGTACTATTTCCTAATTTTTAATCTTCTAATATAACTCCTTTTTATTAATAGTTGTTTATGGAATTTTTGTAACATTTTCGAATTAACGTTCTTTGTATAATAACCAAATGATATAGCGCAGAATGATACCTGTAATACATCATATTAACGCAAGTTATTCAATGAAAAAACATACTACATAAAATACAACACAAACTTAGTGTCTTTTGTTATTTGTAAAATATATCTATTCTACAATACATAGAAAAAGAAGAAACAAAAATTATACGCGACTGATAAATTCGTGATAGTTAAAAAACTCTCCTATCGCCTTCCGTGCCCTCTATATCGAGACTTCCACTTGAAATAACTATTTTAATACTTTAGTACAATGAACTGTGTATACATTTATGTATTGTACAGACTATCAACTCAAGTAACGTATTATTGAAGTTAAGTAAAATTCTGGGATACAAAATTACAAGAATATCTTAAATTATATTCTTAAATTCTAAAATACAAGTGTATCTCGTTATAAACTAGCTCTTGGTGTATCCATTCAAAACGTATGCATATGGGGTGCATAACATATATCCTGGGATTTGGCAACGGTCCAGTTCAGTTTCAAACGAATTTATAGCGTTGGATACAGTGCCCAATTTTGCTACGATGTTGTGGTTAGTTTGTTATTTTGAAAGCTATTCAAATTACCCTGTTTTATGTATGTACAAAAGAGGTATATTTGTGAGAACCGATTAATATATTACGATATACACATATAATATATATATATATACATATAAAACTCACGTATTATTAGTTAGTTCTAATAGATAATTGGATTATTTAAGGCAACTCCCGCCTTGTGTTATAGAAGACTTTATAAACACACAATTCCCAACTACACAGAATATAATAATAATAATATAATTTTTATTAAATTCAGATATTACATCCATTTTTTGTTAGTATAGCTTAGTCTTAGGTAGTAAAAGGCGTTTCTGACAGGCACATTTGCAACATTTGTATCATTTTATATGTTTATTTTTTTGTACAAGCCTCTGCCCGCGACTTTGTTCGAGTGGAATAGATATTTTGGGATAACGTTAACACGCAGCGGAAGCTCTCAAGAGGAAAAAGCCCCCGATTTTTAAACATTCTTCATTGATGCTCCGCTCTTATTGGTCTTAGCGTAATGATATATAGCCTACAACCATTCTCGATAAATAAGCTATATAAATTGAACATTTTTTTCAAATCAGACCAGTAGTTCCTGAGATTACTCCCTACAACGTCACAAACTTTACCTCTTTATAATATTGGTATAGATAGCAGTTAGTTCAAAATTAATACCGGCGCGGTGCTATGTAATAATGAGCGTAAGGATTGTTCGATCCAATTTTGGATCCAACTTTTTGGAGCTTTGATATTCTAATGTTAAAAATGTATATTTATTTACAAATATGGATATTGCCGTTCAAACATGTCAACAGTACGATTCATTGTTACGATTCATAATAAAATAACAATAATAAAGAGTAAACTAGAATGAAAACATACACTTTATCGTATCCAAACAACTTGCACTGTTAATAATAGTCCTGTTAAAAATACCGCTCAAAGCGGAAGAGTTTTCGTTTTAGTCCGGTGAAGCTGTGAAGGCCAGTAAGGCCAATAGTGTAGTCAGTTCGAGAAAAAAAAAGTTTTCGCTTCAAAATTAATAATAAAAAAAATCATTGGAGTTACTAATCGTTTAAAAACCTTTAATTCCTTATGTGAAAAATACCAAATTTTATTTAAACACTACCGTACTGTGAAGACTTTAAATTATGTCAGAAAACTCGTTTTACCTGCCTTCCCGAGTCCATAAAATTCCATCTAATTTGAGTCTAGAGCCTGGATGAAATGTCTTTAAATAAATTTTCTCGAATTGTCCGCCTCAGTTCGTTAAATTAGTTAATTCGGGTCATTTTCAATTTTGCCCGAAGTCAGGTAAATGTAATTTCAGAAGCTGCAAATTTTAATCTTGTTCGGAATCTTTGGAATTGAACTGTGATAAATAATTTGTAGTTTAAGGGATCTGTCGTTCGTTGGTATTATTTCTTAATTTTTGACTATTAATCAACATGCGAATATGAACAAGTTCTTATAAAACATAATGTTATTTAATGACTAGGTTTTGCTTGTTCCTTCGCTCCCATTAATATGGATTTTATATATCCCTCCCTGACAATGTGCATGAAAAATTTCATGATGATCATTAATTCATGATAATTTCAAACTGGCCATCGTACACGTTGAAAAATCAAATGAAGCTTTTTAGCGCATTTGAATAAAAACTTGTTTTAGAGGTTTTTTTTATCGTGAAACAGCTATAGGCGCGGGTAAACCTGGTTGTTGGCCTGGCGAGTGTGTGAGACGTAGTCCGGTGAAGCTGTTAAGACCTTGCTGGGTCAATAGCGTAGTCAGTTCAGAAAAAAAAGTGTGTGAGACATGGCGACGTGATGCCATGCGCAAGCGACTGTGCGCAATCTTTCTTGCCGTACTGAGCTCGCGTACCTATAGTGTAATTTGAGAATTCGAAAATTTGAGATTCGTTCGAAACGAACAATTTCGATGTTTCACATTTACCAGGCGTCCCGTGACGGCTCAATTTTTTATCTTCATCTATTTATACTGAAGACAAGTTACAACTCCGCTAGTACATACGAGTATATAGATATAGAAGACTAGATAAACAACTTTTTTATTATTTGATCAGGAGTAATATCGAAATTGTCAGAATAAGGCACTCATAGATAACAATAGTTGTGCGGGTCGCGACACCTCGTCACGCGGTCGTTCGCTGCGCTTGCGCTCCTGTTTGCTCAACCCGGCCTCCTGCTCAAACATTGCCGCGTCTAGTCACATAAAACTTACAACTCTTTTTTTTGTGGATCCTTGTCTCGTAAGCTTATGCTACATATGCACAACCATCATATTTTTTTAAACATAAAATTCGTAATAATTTTAAGCTATTTTAAATTTTAAATAAACAATGCTGAAGATAGAACTGTTGTTACCTAATTTACTGACAGTAAAAATATCTGGCTAGCTTTTGTGGAGATAGATATTGTAGGAATCAAATCGAAAATACCAGAAATATGGTCCGAGTTTTAAGATCAGTTATCTGACCAACTATATTAATAAACTTGTAGTCCTAGTTTTATATTTATTACAAAGACTAGTGATAACAAATATGATGTAAAAAAATGCGTTCGTCTATTGTTGTTGAATGCCCGGATTTAACACAAAAACGACTTGATCGACATTTATTGAAAATTTGTATGCATAAAACTATTCTACTTTTCAATCAATTGAGTACAAGAATTCTGAACATCATTTTCAGAAGGCTTAAAAATAATAATTAAAAATTATCGTTTTTGTTTGTTTGCAATTTATCAAATTTTCGGGAAATATATGTAATTCCATAATCACTAACTTTTAAAAATACAAACTGCATTATTAACGTTACTAACATAATTTTCAAAATCATAAAAAATGAGTATATGCTTGAGAAACGTGTACGAGTAACGAGCGCACCTCTTTTTATTCACATCTTATGTACTAGCCCCAACCCGCGACTTCGTCCGCGTAGCAATTGTGGAATCTCATTTTTAAAAATCGGACCAGTAGTTCCTGAGATTACTCCCTACAACGTCAAAAACTCTACCACCTTATAATATTAGTATTTATCTTAGTAAGTATATGAAGTGGCTATGCAATTGTTTTATGTATGTGGTTATACTATTTATGATTTTTAGTATACTAACTACTCTAATAATGTTAACTTTTTTTTTCTCAGTTTACGTCAGTACGCGAAGTAAAAAGCGCAGTGCTGTATACTTTATTCATTCTTCAAGTAAATGATGAAGAGAAAATGCAGGTAATAATTTAATACGGAAAAAGAGTCAGATATTTAAAGTCTGTTATCAGTAACTGTGAACACGATTACTATCTATATATCTATGAAGCCTATCTTTAAACCTACGAGATGTACTTAGAAGTAATACAGCGTCATTATAAATATATTTAATGTGTACAAGCGGCTTAAGCGAGAAAACGACCGCTGGAAGCGAAACGGCGAGGTGTGTGGCCACACTTCACACCTCGTCGGAGTGCCCTATACAAATGTACCAGCAGGCTTTTAAGGCGTATCTGTTTATGGAAACACGACCGTTCTCACAGTAGTCGTTCCTTACGTGTTTTAGGATTATTTTTTTATTTAGCAAGTAGAATAGATTCTCCAAAAACGGGTACAGAAAATATCCAGTGAGACGGAATGAATTAAAGAAGCGTGAAGCGGGTACCATTAAAGGTGGTGATTATTACAATGAATAATAATATAATACAATATTCCTATTCATTGGGTAACAAATTATTTAACACATCATTATTCTGCTGTTAGTTATCCGTTCTTCGTTATTATTATTAATAATGACAACGGTCGATTTATACATTACAACGTGCGTGCATTATGCAAAACCAATGCATGAGAAAGGAAGAGCACCCAAAATTGCAACATGAATGACGAATATTCATTTAATCATCGCGTCCCTGTTAAAAATTGCAGCAAAATTGAAAATAGCAACAACAATGTAAGTGATAGAGTCACGCTGAAGCTATTACTGGTTTCATCATGAATAGTTTGGCTCGTCCGGGATAGTACCACCCTGATGAAAAACTATCTCCCCCCTCCTCGCTCTCCTCTCCCATACTCCTTTCCCTTAAACATACTAGCCTTTGCCCACGACTTCGCGTGGAATAGTTACTTTGTGATAACGCTAACACGCAGCGGAAGTTCTATAAGAGAAAAAAACCTGATTTTGAAACATTCTTTATTGGTGCTCCGCTCCTATTGTTCTTAGCGTGATGATATGTTATAGCTTATCTTTCCTCGATAAATGAGCTATATAACTTGTAGTTCCTGAGATTATCCCCTACAACGTCACAAACACACAAACTTTATATTTTATAATATTAGTATAGATATGAATTTAAAATTGACATAGGTATTGTTATAAAATATTTAGGTTTATTTAGACATAGGTGTCGATAAAGCCGCAGTGATCGGATTGTAAATTGGTGGAATGTCGATCATCTGTGCTCTGGTTATAGCGCCGGCATTTACTGACTAAATTCATAGAATTTGCGGGTACATCGTAATTTACCAACTATTGTTACACGGTGGAGGGCACTCCGCCCTATAATGGAATCTGAATGATTGATAAAATCAAAGAAGTATATTTTTAACTTTTAAGGTACAAATTTCAACTCCTCCCTACATCAATTTATTGATATAGAAGCTCAACATTTAAAGCCTCGTGTTATAAAATGTATTCCTATATTAACAGCAGAGCGAATATTAACAGTTATTGGTAGGTATCACAAAAAGCCAGATGTTATCTCGTATAATATATATAAAACTCAAACCAATCAAGTTATCTCGTCTAGACATTCGAATGGCAATTATATTTTTGTATCTTTTCACGAACGTCGTCGAATCTCGAACGTATCAAACATAATTGGCCACTTTTTGCGTTTACGAGAAACGACGCGGCGCGGTAGTCTGCGCACACGCATCTTCGCGCGTTGACGGGTTGTGTGGGGGGCGTGGGGGGTGCGCGGGGGTGTCACTGTGCAAATGCACTCGTTAAACTCGGTGTACGGGGTCAACGCACCCCCCTCTCCAGGTTACCCCGTCCCTAGGACCCTGACGCCCATAAAACATTTACCGCTACGAAGTTTTAATATTTTAGCCGTAGTAAGTCTCTACGGCTACGCAGTTTTAAGATGTGTATGTAAGACTCGTGATACTGAAGTGTAATAAATATTGTCGCAAGTCGATAAGATTCCCATGAATATACTTCTATAAAACGATAGTATTGAGTGTAATTACTTTTAGTTTTCACTTGTTACTTTATTTATTATCTAGTTTACATACAAAAATCTATATCAATTTTTTACATATAATTATTACAAAATAATAAATCTGTACACAAGTAAAACTGCGATGCACATCTAGTCTATGATTCTAGATATATTTGCAAAAAGAATAAAGTGTAAACTATAAAGTATGAGTTACATATTTTTATACAGTAATATTAAGAATGTATGAGTTTATCTGAATGTTTTTTATCTTATTACAGATAAATGCAATGATATTATAATTAAAAAACTTATATCATTAACTAAATGTCTAAGCGGATCTTAATGATTTGAGATGTGCGCAGTCAGGGAAAAACTTAAAAATCAATAGCTGGATAATAATCAAGTATTATATTACAAAATTAGCTGATACCCGCGACATTTTCTCGGGTATATATTATCTTCACAGTATATTTAATATTCTCAGGAAAAAGAGATGAAAGCGAAAATGTACTTTGCTTGCAAAATTTCTTTGTAAACAATATTAAATATTTATTTCTCCCCTCTCCTGCACATACGGACCACACTTTGAACTTATGCATGCTTATAAAAATTCTAACTTCTTAAAACTCTTTTGTACATCATTTATATGCATATTAGCCGCTTGCTAACGAACAGGCAGGTACACCAGATGTTAAGAGATCACCGCCATCCATAGACACTAGCAACACCAGGGACGTGGCAAGCGCGTTGCCAGCCTGTGGTCGGGAAAGGGTTAGGGGGAAGCAGGGGAGGGGAGGTGGTCCTCCGGCGCTCTCACTGACCGAACGAAAAACAACAATGCAAGCACTGTTACTTCTCGTCGGTGTTTATGTGGATCGGGTGGTACTACCCCGGGCGAGCCGACCTATTCATGCTGAAACCAGTAATAGCTTCAGTGTGGCTATACCACCTAGCACTTACTCTACTGTCTACTACTATCAACTCCAATAACTTTATACATATTAAGTGAATATATTGTGTTATATTTTCAGATCAGGAAAAATAAATTAGTTAAATGTCTACGACCCGAAAAAAGTATAATATATATCGTACGAAGCTGTAGCGAGTAGCTAGTTGAATATAAATAGATGTAGGTGCATTTCGTTGCATTGTTAGTTACACGGTCTCCTTGACAAGGCAGCGTGTTATCTGGTTTAGCATCGTGTTAAATTAGACCGGGGCGGCCATTGTGTTGGCTCTGTCGAGCTAAGGACTGATGGGATTTGCGAGTCGTGCCGTAATCGCTCGTGTGGGCGTTTGTTACACTCGAAATACACTGAAAGGTACAGCCGGGCTGTACTGTACACGCGATCAGAACTATATCCGGTTTATCTCCTAAATTTATTTATAACTACTCGAAAAATGAGGCTTGGCCTGTGTCGTTTAATTAAATAAAATATATTGAAATCAAAAATATGGTTTGCTTACAAAATTTATTTAACGTTATGTGCACTGCTCTCCTGCGCATGCACAACACACCGCTTGCCTTATTACACACATCGCTTAACGTCTAGTATTAAAAAAATTGTAGTTTTCTATAACTTTATTATAAATGAAGCAATTATTATATATTTTTAAATACGGGTCTAGTATCTAGGAAGTTGAAGTAAAAAAAATCATAGAAATCTGTCTAGATTTGGAATAATATGCATATAAAATGCAATATAATAAGAAACAATGTTTTTTTAATCTGACGATTAAGGTTTCAATACACATAAAAAAAGACAGTTAGAAAAAAAACACACTTATAGTTGCCTGCTGTTTTTTTAATGCTTAAGGATGGTAAACAGCGCGACGGCCTACCTGATGTTAAATGGTTACCGTCGCTTATTACGACGTGTATCACTATTGTGTTGTCAGCCTTGAAGAGAATTAACGAATTGCACGTGGACATGCTTTTTAACCACTCGGACTAAACAGTGGTAATTTGGTAGTCAAAACGGCCTTATGTTGACTTAGGTCTGATCGAATTATTGTTAATTAGTGTACCAGAAATGAAACGCTAAAGCCTTTATCTTTACTAGAACAGTAGAGAAAAGTGATTCATTCGTCATTTTGTATCATAGGATTATATTATTCGAAGAAACAATTCATAAATTATTAATAAGTTGAGAACAGTAATGATTTCTCCATTCTTATTATTCGCGGCTTAGGATGCGAGAAATGTTTTGGTATAATAAATTCCACGAACATATTTCTGGAATAAAAGCTTCAAAATATTATTGAAGCATTAATATTTAACGGTTGTTGATTATCCTCTTTTATTATTATTTATTTGTCTGATCATAATTGCAATATAGTCTGGTAAATGCTCATGCTCAGAAGATGCTAAACATAGAACTGGCTCTTAGTGCAGCTGCAAGAAAACACCTATAGAAGCGCTTTGTAACAAATTTTTAACTTGAGTATGGTACTTAATCAGCCAGGTATTAAAAATGACTGTCTTATGAACGAGACACCTTCCATTACTTTAATGTGACTAAAAAAAACACCTATCTATGTATATTATATTGTAATACCTTTAAACGAGTAATTCTTGTATATTTATATATATTCAGGATCGCGGAAATGGCGTCATCTATTTCCGTGGAACTTAGTATGTAGGTAGTTACTGGGGAGATATATCGATCTAGCTAGATTTTATTCATAAAAAACTTTTTTAAATTGAGATTTTAGACAATGAAAAAATATAGCTAGAATATGAAGGTAATTTTCGCTGCCGTTGTCAAAACAAAAATAGCTCAGGTGGAAATTGATTGCTTCGAAAATCCATGTAACCCCAGTTCGAATCCGAGTGAATACATTTTTTTTTTTTGTTAAAAACGATAATTTTGTAAGGCAAACCTAACAGTTTCGCTTAATTAAATAAATCATTTTATTTATTATAATTATAAGAGAGATATCTTATTTAATTTTTTTTTTATGTGAAAAAATGCTAATTTTGTGAGGCAAACCCAACAGTTTATTTTAATTTAATAGTGTTTTTTAGAGAACCGAGTTAGGCTCGTTCATCCAGGTACTGCTAATAATGCACTTAATAAATACAAAAGTAAATATAAAATTCAACGCTAATGCAGTCGGTGGTCAAACAAGTGTAATAAAAATAGCCGAACGCATAAAGTTAGAAGGGAAATATGATTTGCAAACCTGAACCCACGTTTGCAATAGGCCTTGACAAGTGGCGTCGAACCCTAAGTTTTCCTATTAACAGGTCAATGTCGGTAGCTGAAGCAATAAAAATGCATTGTTTCGAGTGAGGGCGCTCACCTCACCACGCATTAGTGCATGCCGTGCGACCCGTGCGACACCTGCCATTTGCACTTTAATGTTCTAGACTTAATAGAATTGTATTTACATTTTCGAAATATGGTTTTTTGTCTTTTTTTTATATAGAAGCACGACAAAGTGACTGCACTAAGCCTGATGTTAAGCATAGTACAATCCAAAAACATCGGCAACCACCGAGAGACAGATTATCCATCGCCGGTCGCCGCTGCCATGCCGGCCATAATGACGAAAGTCGCCCGGTACTGGATATGCACAGGCTGATCCCGAAACGCGACGCGCAGAAGCGAGTCACTATGACGGGCTTTTTCGCCATATGCATGGTGGTTGAGACCCAGTCGGGCTGTAAAACCCTTCCACCCCGCTATCGCCATTGCCTCGTTCGTTGATCAGCAGGGTGCACCACGTGCAGGAGAGGTTGGCTTGGGTGTCTCAAGTCTTAAGATGTTATTTGACACCCCTTACACCCCCATGAAACTCGACATACGTTTTTTTTTTTTATTGCAGAAAGGCAAAGTGATACCTTTGTGCCTGATGATAAGCTTTTTTTTTATATCATCATCAAAGGAGGCAAACGAACTCTCGAGTCACCTGATGTTAAGTGATTATCGCCGTTCATAGACATTAGCAACTCCAGGGGAGTCGCAAGTGCGTTGCCAGCCTGTGTTTGGGGGAATTGGGAGAAGGGGAGGCGTACAAGATTTTATTAGGAGAAGGGAGGGCAGAGAAGGGGAAGAGGGCCTCCGGCGTTCACTGACCGAACGAAACGCAACAATTCAAGCACTGTTACTTCACGTTGATTTTCTGTGAGATTGTGGTACTACCCCGGACGAGCCGAAAGCTGAAATTAGTTATAGCTTCAACGTGGCATTACCTCCTTAATCTCAGTACAATCCAGAAACAACGGCGACCATCAATAACAAATCATACATTGCCGGCCTGCATAGATGTCTCTTCACGTTATGCTTGGAGGACTCCATGTTATAGGGAGGAGGGTATACATTAACCTGGAGATTGTTCCACAGCTTCACAGTACGGCAAAGCCAGACGTTGCGAACTAACTTGACTGTTAACTAAATTTTAAATAGCAAGAAATATATCTATAAAGGTTAGGAAACGGAATTACATTTAGTTTTTCTAAACTACGCAACGGATCTTGATACTGCCGTGTATAGAGTTTCTCACAGAAGGTTTTTATTTATAAAGCATACACATTACGTTATTCAAAAGTTGAGTAAATTCGAAGTATTTTTAGTAACATAAGAGTTTTATTACATTTAAATTGGAAACCGGCTCAATCTCGTGAAATACATCAAAACAGTGTACTATCTAATTGTACACGTTAACCTATAAAGTCCGCTATAGTATACATCTATTTCCTAAGTATAATCCACAACAATCTTGTTAATCTTTCACAAACTATTAAAACATAAAGTGTAATTTGCGATGTTATTTGAGTTACGTACGAGCATTTAATGTTAAAATTGCCAAACAGTTTGGGAAAATAGGACCTACAGATGAGTGCCTTCAGCGCTTGCCTCAATAGTTCGGTGAAGCTGTGAAGACCATTCCAGGTCAAAAGCGTTGTCATTTCGAAAAAAAAAACCCCACCGAGAAAGAAAATTTTAGTGAAATAATAGCATATTATTTTAATTGATATCTCGGAAGATATCACATATTTAAAATTACATACTAAAACAAAGATCGATTATATGACGCTGAGTTTCTATGATTTATGAACTTTAAAAACCAAAGCCCTAAAAACCTTAAGCTATGGTGTTCATACAGGTGGCATTAGAAAAAGCTTGAGAAAGGCTATTAGGGCTCTTAGTTAAATAATAAGAATATTCGACGAAATAAAAGTAAAGCTCGGTATTACATTTAAAAAAGTCTATATCTCATATTTTATACCTTTAAACGAGCAATTCTTGTATATTTTTTATATTTGTGTATATTCAGGATCTCGGAAACAGCATCATCTATTTCCGTGAAACTTAGTATGTTGGTAGTTTCGACGACGATGAATCGATCTAGCTAGATTTTATTCATAGAAAACTATTTTTAATTGAGTTTTCAGGCAATGAATAAATATAACTAGAGTATAAAGGTAAATTTCGCCGGCGCTGTCAAAACAAAAATAGCTCAGATGGAAATCGGTTACTTCGAAAATCCGTGTAACCCCAGTTCGAATTCGAGTAACAGCAGAAGAGATTTTTTTTTTTGCAAAAAAATGTTGATTTTATAAGGCAAATAATAAAATAAACAGTTTATATTAATTTAAAAATGTTTTTTAAAGAACCGAGATAGGCTCGGTCGCCTAGGTACTAAATTGTAATATGCAGGAATAGAAAAGGTAAATCAGAGGAAAGTTTACATCGAAAAGAATTTTAAAACAGTGCCGAGGAAATGCAAGAGCTATGGTAGCATCGAAAAGTTAAATCTTATTTGTCTCGTAGACCACTTGCCATATTCTTCGGTTATGTGTAGACTCCCTGCTTACCTGATATTTTTTGCTAATACCTCAACTTCAAATACGTTTTGAAAAGGTGATGTTATTATGAAAATAGATATGCCTTCATTTCATAAAGAAGCACTATTATTTACGTAGACAGTATGTGTATATGTATTGATTCATTCACGGAGAACTAAAATTAAATCTACGATCTGCTTTAATTATCATTATCAATGACTCTTATTTGCATCTCATAGACCCCTAATATAGTTTTCGCCGACATCGACCACTTTTATATTGACAGGCTTGGGTGAATATTTGTAATGATTTTATCCCGTCTTTTCACGGGAAACCTACTGCGCGAATTTCGATTTTGGCTCAGTTTTTTTTAATCAGAATAATATGTAGATTTCAGTACAATAACCGCCTTTAATTACGTATATGTAGAGGATTTCTCGTATTTTTCTAAATTATTGTCGGCATTTACATATGCAAAACTAATTGGCTCTCGCGCGTTTTTTACGCCGCCACCATCTGGCTGTCGACGTATCATTATCATCTTTAGCTTATCACGCCCAAGTAATGTTGGCACAGCATATTTTCCTCTTCCACTCTCCTCTTTTATATGTAATCTCAGTAATTACAGGTTATATACATATATTATATCATTTTCAATCCATCCACAGCCTTTTTAGTCTTCCTTTCTAATTACTCGCTTCTTATATCACAGTTCACTTTAATACTCAGTTTTTTTTCCGATAAAAAGTATATTAAAGAGTTATTGAGGTATGTATGCTTGGTACATATATGTTCCAACAATTCACATATGTATGAATAGTCAGCTAGGTCAGCTCAGATAATTGGCGAATTGCACGTATCAGGCAACAGCCAAGCCGAGGTGTGCCGTTCATCCCTGAGCTAGTTGCCAAAAATAAAATCGGCTGAGTGCCTTAAGCGCTCACCTTAGTAGTCCGGTGAAGCTGTTAAGACCTTGCTAGGTCAGGTGATGTGTGTGATGTTATAGCCTAAGGTAAGGTAAGGTTTTGTGTCACTGTATCGCGTGAGCAGTGAGCGTTGCTTGCTCGATACGGTGACACACAAATATACATCACCGCTACAACATTACACGATCACCCCCACACACGTGCTCGCCTACACGCTTACACATGAAAGTGGAAGGGTTTACTTTTTCCCCTTATCGAACTGAAAAACTCTCAATTTTCCGATAATAATTATATGGAGGAGTTGTTGAGGCGTGTATGCTTGGTACACATATACGTTTCAACAACTCATCCATATATGAATAGTTAGCTAGGTTAGCTAAGATAGGTCGCGATTTTGCAAGCAACAGGCAACAGCCAAGCCGAGGTGTGCCGTGCACCCATGAGCTGGTTACCAAAATAAAATCGGCTGAGTGCCTTAAGCGCTCGCCTTAGTAGTCCGGTGAAGCTGTTAAGACCTTGCTATATAGCGTAATCATTTCGAAAAAAAAAAAACGAGTTATTAATGGGAATTAATTACAACAGTTTGTGTGATCGAGTACTTAGCGGATATATTACACGGTTGTGAGCGTGAAATATCATAACTGAAACCTATTGGCGCTACAATGATCATGATTTTCGAAATCTCTATTAAAAAAATAATATATGTTCGTATTTCTTCTCCTGAATGATTTGGTCGATTCTGAGGTTTTTTTATTTATTTATGGAGTTACTAAGATGGTTTTTAACTGGCGTTAGGTGTCGCTGTCGTCGACGTGTACATTGTTTTTTCTTTATTTTCCTATCCCAAACTTTTAGCCGCTCGACTCCTTTCAATAATTTTTAATCCAATAATTATTACAATTTATGATTTTAAGGGCTGTGACAGGACAATGCTTACTTACAAAGTCTATTAAGTAAACGAAATAAAATTATTTTCTGAGTTTAGTCAATATGTTTTTCAACTAACAGTGATGTTCTGAAGTAAGGCAAAATAATATATAACTTGCAAATTGTGACAATAAGCCAACTTTGAATATAGAGATCTTGCCCGGGATTACTCGGAGACGTAAAATTGAATCCGTCTCAACTAATATATCGAATGCGAGTTTGTTTTGCCCTAAATGCTCAGCCGACTATTATGAATTTTTGCACACACGTTATCAGAGTCATAAAATCTTTTTCTATATTATGGGTTAGCATTCGTTCAGAAGAAAGGACTCTTCTCGAGAGATCAAGATTAAACCTACATTGATATGAGAAAAACTTAACAAATAAAAATGACCTTATTAAAAACTTCAGTAATTGATTTTCAACTACGTTCGACTACGAATTTCAACTTATGAGATTGAAATTTGATTCGATAAACCGATTCCCATTTTTATAACGAATTTCTGGTTTATTGAATGTATATATATAACTTTCCTTCACAGTCTGGTGTATAAAAAATGATAGATTAATAAAATGATTCTTTTTTGTTAATGATATAAGAATTCCAATATTATATCCAACTACAAAGATGGAAGCTAAATCATAATACTTTAAAAGTTTTTTTTAAAACACATTTCAAAATATATTTTACTAAAGACCTCAATTTGTCTCATTAGCTATTTACATTACATTACATTTATATTACATAGTATTTATATTACTAACTTTACTACGTATCAAGCAGGTGATGTAATGAAATCGTAAAATACGTCATTAAAGGACGTATTTCAATTGTCTTAGATGGTGGTAGAAAATTATAAAGACCATATATTCCATCATAATATATTTCTTGAATCTATATAATTAAACTTGTAGAAGTTTGCTGCTGTACTCGTATTACGTAAAAATTACTCGCTATAATTCGATGAAACTTTTTTTAGTTTCAAAATACTTTATTCAATTTAGGCCCTAAAAAGGCGCTCATGAACATCAAAACAATTACCTGTTCGAAAAATAACCCGTGGCAGTCATCGAGAAAAGCCGACAAGAAACTCGATCGGCTTTTTATATATATTTAGGATAACACGTTGTAACTGCTTCAGTGGGTGGACAGATACAGGAGACTATTTCAGACATCATCATTCATATATTAATCTACTCAGCCTTTTGACACCAAAACCCGACATGATGCTTAAACTTTCACTCTGGCAAATCTGTAATATGCTTTGGGACTTTGTTCTAAAACCTAACACTATTACTTAAAAACCTGTTAATAGTGTTACCGATACTGGTTTGCTGATTTTACTGTTAATGATATTACTTCTTAGAAACTTTTTCTTTATCCAGAAAGAATTTAAAGACAAGTTATTAGACTTTTAGGAAACTACGTACGATCTTAATAAGCATTACGTGTTGTTCGATATATGTATTCTTGCCCTGGATAAGTGGGGCAACCGGTATGGTACTTGTATTTTTTCCTCTGTATATCTATACTATAATATTATAAAGAGGTAAAGTTTGTGAATTTCTGACGTTGTGATGTTGTGACGCTGTAGGGGGTAATCTCAGGAACTACTGATCCGATTTGAATAATTCTTTCAGTGTTATATAGCACATTCATCAATAATTGTTATAGGCTATATATCATTACGTTAGGACCAATAGGAGCGGAGTACAGATGAAAAATGTTTCAAAATCGGGAAGTTTTTTCCTTTTCAGAACTGCTGCGTGATAGTTTTAGTGTATCTACAATATTCCACGCGAACGAAGTCGCGGGCTGAGATTAGTACAATATATAGTTAACATACTAAAATACAGCGAAATGTTCATATACATATAGCCAAATGCTAGTTCATAATGAAGTAAAAGAAAATCGCAAATTTATATAAACTCCAGGCTCCTTAAGTAAATTATTCAATACAGAGTAATAACATTAACTTCGGCCCCAGGCGACAAGCCTGTCGTTCCATTTAAGACGGTTCGTTTTGTGACGTTCGACACATTTCTGTTACTTACATTTAATTAACGCACTCTTTATACGAATTTAAGTAGTAAAACTATCCTCGTAAAAAGTTTTGTGCAAGGAAATAATTTATGCATCTTGAAATATCATCTATACTAATATTATACAGAGGTAAAGTTTGTGAGTTTGTGACGTTGTAGGGGGTAATCGCAGGAACTACTGGTCCTATTTGAAAAATTCTTTCAATGTTATATAGCTCATTTATCGAGGATGGTTATAGGATGTATGTCATCACGCTAAGATCAATAGGAGCGCATCACTAATGAAGAATGCTTAAAAATCAGGGTTTTTATCCTCGTGAGAGCTTCCGCTGAGTGTTAGCGTTAGCCCAAAATATTTATTCCACGCGAACGAAGTCGCGGGCAAAGGCTAGTGTGTTATAAGAAATATGCCTTATGTGGTTTCCTATCGGTGTTTGGAAAATGTAACACCCATTAAAACCTCCATAGGTGATGAGTTCACAAAAATACTGTAGTCCTACGGTCCTAAGGGTCTTATAGTCCTAAGGGTACTACCCCTTTATGCTAACCTATGTTATATAAGAAATTCCTGTAGACTTTTGACTACTTCCTTCGGAGTAGACATACGGGCCTGATTCACCAGCACAAAACATAGTTAATCATTTCTCCTTTATATTCCTCAATAATATCGAAAGGCGACAACTCTCTCTGACTAAATAAATCTCTCTGACTAAATAAATCTCTCTCACTAAATAACAATTTAGTGTCTTTATAACTGACATTAGACTGATCTACATGATTTTTTAAGCATCAGGGTATTTACTGACTAAGATTCGGCATTTGTATTTTATTAATTTCGGTAATATGTCGAAGTTATGAAGTTAAAAGTAAATTATGTTGGTGTATGTAACACATTCTATTGCAATATTTTATATAAACTATTAACCGATATCATTTGGTAAGCAAATGTTTATAATGAAAATTACGCAAAAAATGGATTTTAGAATAAACTCATAATAACACGACATCCAAAGACAATACTAACTGAATTAATATATTTTCTTAATTATTTTAAGCTCAAAGAAATTCATTATTGTAAAATCTTAAAAGCATTTTTTTCAACGCGCGAATGGAGTCGTCGCCACAGCTAGTTAATTCTTTATTTGTGATCGCAGCTACAAGTTAAAAGCCAAAGATAAACACTAGATTTTAAAAGAGATCTGACTCTCACGCGTGGCATGTTTCTAATCTTTTTTTCATTTTCTTTTTAAGAATTACATTTAATAATGGTACATGTATGTTCTAGTTTCTTTTTATTCTTGGCTTAAAATAAATTTACACTTCATGGGATCTTAATTTATGTGCCTATTTCTGATTAACATTAATAATTGTGTATTTAATAATAATTGTTTAATAGTATATTTTGAATCTATCAAAATAAGTTGAGGTTATATATAATGTAGGTACATAGTAGTACTAACTCTTTGCTGTTTTCGGAACATTAACATTACTTACACTCTTGCCTAAATAAATGTTATCCACAGTATATTTTTTTTTCAAGTAAACAGTTGTTAAATTTGTATAAAGAAGTTTTTGATGTGAATCATCTATAGGTGCGGGTAAGCCTGATTGTTGGCGTGGCGATGTGTTTGACACGTGGCGACGCGATGCCATGCGCAAGCTACTGTGCACTTCCCGCACAGAGCTCGAATACCTATAGTGTAATTTGAGAATTTTAGATTCGTTCGATTCGAACAATTTCGATATCTCACATCTGTCAAGCACGGGACGGCGCAATTTTTTTTCATAAAATGGTAATACCTAATCAATAAAATCTTGGCCAAATTGAAGGTTACCAAGTTTATTTTAATAATCATTCAACTAATCTTGTTGCTAGACAGACGGCCATTATAAAACTGTTGTTAGTGTCATTGATCCCTCACAAATACAAGATCGTAAAATATAAATTTGAATAGAAACCGTTTCGCTAATAATTGTGTCATTATGTGGAACACAAAAAACATAGCAAAAAGTTCTCAGAATCTTGTTTCTCTAAGTGTTATAAGTACCTATCTATAGACTGTAATTTGAATTGGTATTCGTTTATGTGGGTAGAGCATTGTGGGTGACTCACTCATCTCAACTTGTTACAAAACTCCGTCATATAATTTCACTGTAATTTATATACCAATACAGCTACCTTGTATTTGAGAACTTATTATATTGGTCAATTATACCAGTACATAAGCACATAACTATAACTTAATATTATATCATCTAATATTATCACTATAATTAATATATGGCATATTTAAGCGTATTTACATATATATTACTTGTGTATTCCTATTTAAACTAAGATACCTATAAGAGCTGCCATCTTTTTATTCAATATTCTGACCACAGAATAATATTACTCCTAGCGGAGATTCTGACGCATCTTTTTGAAACTTGCTTACAGTGACATCTATACAAACTCAAGAGTACTTACTATTGTTTGTGGTAGCTACTTAAATGTGTTGCAACTTTTAATCAATTATAAGCAACAGAGCATACAGGTCAAAAAAGATTGTGTTGCCATGTTATGTTCCAAGAAATATTAATGTTTATAAGTATACTATTGAAATACATTATATTTTAATTAAGCGTTAAGTCTAACAATGAAATAGAACAAAATACTAAATTGTTACAATTAAAATAGTGACTATTTTTTATGTAAAAGTGACCACCTTAAATAGCTGTCAAACTTTTTATACAGTATTGCTGTCATTTCGTTGTTTTATCGGTTAGTTGTCAAACTGAACTATAAGAGTAGAGATCGTTACTTGAACATATGTCTGCTAGCGGTATACCGCTACATAGTTTCGGTTACGTATAAAGACATTGTTTATAATCAATACAACCATGAAACTGTTTTGAAAATTAAATAAGTGTCTAGTTATAGTAATGAGATATTAAAATAGAAAAATATTAAAAGAGAAAACGGAAAATCTATCTCGTAACAATGGTGAAAGATGAACAATATCGTACGTTTGTAATCTAGAATCTCTCCACATGCAGACATTATCTGATATGTGACTTGCTATACACGAAATTAAGTTTCCAAAATAAGGTAAGTTTAATTCACTACATTAATATTTGCATAGTATTGTATATATTTTTTATTATGTTGATAACGGTATTTGTTATCTAAATTCTGTCAAAATATAGATATTGTATGCCAAGTCCAGTAGGTTTATTGCTATGCCGCATTGCGTGTGTACTGTGTAGTTTCTTATTAGTAATTAGTAAACTTTACATTCGATTTCATTATTATATTTAAGTTTTGGAAAAGATAGAGTAGGTTGTAGCTGTTAATGATGGTTCTAGACTAAAATGCAAATTAAAAAAGGAAGAAAATTATATTTTCTTTTTTAAATGCATCATATTAAAATAATATTACATTTTTCTTTATGGTCCAAATTATTTTATCTATAGAGTTATTTTCTATGATAACAAAATGATATAAAAATAAAATTATACGATTATGATCCATATATAAAATTGTCATATTGTACAAATCAAAATATCTTTAAAATTATTAACATGATTTTGTGTTTTATATATACATGTATATAAAGAATGATTAAATTTATGTAACAATAGATACAATGAATAGCTATAGCAATAAGCTGTTTTTTATAATATATATATTGATAGAGAATTGTGGCATACCTTTTTTGTTTTTATTTTCAGCTCTTATAAAGAGGGTCATTTAATTTATAAACTTGTATACAGAAAATAATATAAATAGACATCCAGAAATTTTATTCTTATGATAAACTCCTTTTGGATTATGAGACCTTCCAAATTTAAAATTTTCATTGATATACTTTTAAAATCACTTTAGTACAGATTAGACAACAATTTAAAAATGGATATATAATCTGTAAATGGAATTAAATATAAAATAACACATCAATACTTTGTTCACAACAAACATATCAATATTGTTTATTTGTATCACAATTATTATACAGCGAGAATATATTACAAGGTTAATGAACAATTTGTATAACAATCGTCATTAATGCGTTTGTGCAGGTGGGCACATGCAGCCATGGCCAGCGATGAATCCAGCGTCCGTGTTGCAGTTAGGTGTGTAAAAACAATATACTCTTCTACTGTTAACTAAATTTTGTTTAATCACATACATATTTAAAACATCAACACAAACAATAATTGTTGAAATAATTATTTTGTTTGTTCAGACAAGTATACTAAAGGATGTTTAAAATACACAATTTTATATTGAGTTTAGAAGTAGATACATAATAGTGTAAACATCATTGAATACTTTGTTTGCTATATATAATAATCAAACTACTTAATATTCTGAATGAGGATAGCACTATGATAGGATACTTTATTTATAGGTGTTAGGCTTTATCAGTTGAATCGGTATTGAATTCGGTATCTTAATTATACCCTCCCAGTGTGTTTTTGATAATTTAATGTATGTCTGCAAAAAACTTAGATATTTTGGATCAAGTAAAAGAGCAACATAATTTAAACTAAGTCCAAAAACAGTTTTTAGGTAATAGTGTTAGGTTTTATAACAAAATCCCAAAACAGGTTACTGATTTGACGGATAGTGAGTTCAAGAACCATGTCAAGAGGGTTTTAATATCTAAAGGCTGTTATAGGGTGGACCATTATGTGAATGAATGTGCAAAAGCATTTTTTCATGATTTCACGCATTTTAAAAATCACCCAATACTGTTAGGTAAATATATTATTCCTTTATGTTTTTTGTTCAGTATATCTGCAAGTTAATTTATAACGATAACCTTGAAAAGGTTCTTTTTTGCTGTAACTTGTTTCTTTTAAAACAAACTTGTTGTGTTATTTTGTGACTTGAGTTTAGGTAAATAGTATTTAAAAAAAATTATAACAAAATGGACACTGGGGAGAACATATAACAGAGAGGAATTACATGACAAGAGAGGGGATAAATAAAATCGTGTTGAGCTTGTTTTGCACAACCAGGAACCGCGACGTAAAATTAGGTCGTTTACAACCTATAAAAATTAAAATAATGAACTGTGTAGTATCACTGGTACATTGTTCTTTCCTTTTAAGAAGAATTCCTTCCATGTGTCCAAAAATAAAGTTATGAAGACTTTTGCGATACTTTCGAAGCAATAAACGAGGATATTAAGGTAGGGTTGCCAACAGTTATATTTTCTTCCATGGATAAAGTAGCATGCAGGTAAAAACCGATATATTAAAATTCGCGCGGCCCTAGGTTATCCGACTTTAGGTTTTATATGTACGTGTTTTAGTTGAGTTTCTTTTATAATACTGTAGTCCATATTACTATTATCTACCTGCTGTATACCTGCTTAAATCGGAATATCTTTGAATATATCTTTTAATCGGAGTATTTACATCTATACAAAATATGTTTTTAAAAATGTGGAGGTAGCAACCCTACCATAAGGAACAATTTTAAGCTTACATCATAGACATTCGAATATTACAAACACTTCATCAATGTAAAAATTTGACTCGAGTACATGCCGAAATCTATAGCAAATAATGCACTCCTTTGTATATTGGATAAGCGAGAAGCAAGCTGCATTGTTTACATTTGCAATAGATTTTGCGACTTGTGAAAAATGTCCAAACGGTATTGTAATAAGCGCATTGACTAATGTTTGTGCAAACTACTGTTGCTTCTCTGGAATCGAATTTGTAAATCTTTGTTTTTTTGCACAATTGGAACTAACCAAAGATTATCGATGTGACTCTTGAACTGAGGCTCAATTTGTTTTTTTTTTTTACATTTTACGTATATTAGTGTTAAAAGCTGTATTCATTTCTAATCAGTATTTAATTTATATTTGTGGCCTGGTGCTAAAAAGGTCAAAGTACGTGTTTGTAACAAATACGGTTTTACTGCCTAATTTAAAAAAGGTTTCACATTTATCGAGTTTGTCCATTCTATTCGTTCCGTGTTTTTGTGGTACACATTCGGCATCGTCAGCGAGCTACGATACACTAATGTCTTAAAGTATATTATTCGGTATAGTATAAGTAATTTTTTTTAATATTTTAGGCGGCAAACGAACAGGTATGCCACCTGATGTTAAGTGATCACCGCTGTCCATAGACACTAGCAATACTAGAGGAGTCGCAAGTGTATTGCCAGCCTGTGTTGGTCGGGAAGGGGTTTAAGAGAGTGGGGGAAAGGGGAAGGTTAAGAGAGTGGGAGTAAGGGAGAGTTGAGCCTCCGGCGCTCTCGTTGACCGTACGAAACGCAATAATTCAGGCACTATTATTGATTATTAATGAAGGGTTGTTGAGGCGTGTATGCTTGGTGCACATATGCGTCTCAACAACTCAAACATATATGAATAGTTAGCTAGGTTAGCTAAGATAAGTCGCGAGTTTGCATGTAACAGGCAACAGCCAAACCGAGATGTGCCGTGCACCCTTGAGCTAGTTGCCCAAATAAAATCGGCTGTGTGTCTTAAGCGCTCGCCTTAGCAGTTCGGTGAAGCTGTTCGGTGAATCTTGCTAGGTCAATAGCGTAGTCAGTTCAAAAAAAAAAGCAGGCACTATTACTTCACGTCGGTGTTTCTGTGGGTCGGGTTGTACTACCCCGGGCGAGCCGACCCATTCATGCCGAAACTAGTTAAAGCTTCGGCGTGGCTCTACCACCTACCAAATATCATATTTTAACATAGCGTATCTTTCTAAATAAACTTATCTCTGCTAAAAGGGCACCATTATAACTAAAATCGTTCAAAAGATACTACATGCAAAAGATAACGTGATATGCGCTTTCATACGTTTAGATTTTTAATGTAATAAGTATAGGTAAATGATAGATAGATTTATTCAATCACAGAAAAATATTCATGTGACTGGTACTACAAATCGAACTTATAACATTCATAATTTAATTATTTTTTATATTGGTATTTTTACACTAAACCGCAGATACATGTATGTACAGTCTGCGTTCAACCTGTTTTATCGCTCTGAATATAGGTGCCCAGAGCACAATATTTTATACTAGCTGTTGTTGCAACTTCGTCCGTGTGGAAAAGTTACTTTGGGTTAACACTAAAACGCAGCGAAGGCTGTCAAAAGAAAATAAAACTATTTTGAAATGATCTCCATTGGTGCCACGCTCCTATATTATAGCATAGCATTTCTTGATAAATGAGTTATCTAACACTGAAAGAATTTTTCAAATCAGACCAGTAGTTCCTGAGAATTGCTCGTTCAACCAAATATATTGAGATGATTTTATTACTCAAAGTTTTTCTACATGACGTTCCACACGGTCGGAGTCGCGGACACAGAAGAATAAAATCGTGCGTAGTCTCTTTCAAAGACCATTGTCCAATAATCAGCTAGTGCAGGTATTAAAGCCTGGTATTTATGTAAACCATTTTAGAAGTTAGTTAGAAATCGTACGAAGCACGTACAAAAGCAATTAAGGTATTTTTACCGCTATTTTTTTTTTAAGATCCGTATTGAAGTCGATCGAAGTGCACGTGCTGCAAGAAGGCAGACGCGACGTGACGTAAATGATAAAGCGGTCGCGAATATGACATAAATGGTGTTGTGTACACTGTGTGGTGATGTAAGGCTGTGATTGTCTGCGTTCGATTATAAGTCTCCTCTGCCGTCGATTCGCCACTCGTATGTCAATAAAAAAACATTGCAAATGAGCAGAAATTGCATACAGTGTGTTCTCAATTGTGCGCAGCGTCGTTGTTTAAAACTTACAATGCTAGAAGAGCATTGTTGAATACTTTAGATCAGTGTTTCCCAACCTTTCTTAGGCCATGCCCCACCTTAACATTTCTAAAATTGTTATACCCCCTCCCCATAAATAATTTTTAAACTTTAAAAATTGTTTTGTTCCCTTAAGAAATATAAATAAATTTTAGGAAGAAATCACTATGAAATCGTTATCAAAACACCGTAAGTAAAATTTCAAAACATATAATGAAAAACTTACTTGAAGACTCTAATTACCCAGTTGATATTTTGGTAACGTCAAAAGAAATTATACCTGATAATTATTTACAGCACTTTTTCGTCAAATTTATCACCGATATGTAGCATTGCATTTAAATAACCCAAAGCGAAAGGGTTAAAGTCGTGTCGAGTCCATTTTTTAATTGCCCTCTGTGGGGCGTGGGCCCCACGTTGGGAAACACTGCTTTAGATATTCATAGTTCATAATTCTCAAAACTAATTTTATTAGAGAAGAAATTTGTTTTTGTTTGTAATGGATAAATTAAATATATTATGTGTACATGAAATCCATTTTAAAAGATATTTCAGTTGGAAAAAGCTGCATTATCAGTCTTTAAAAATATATATATTATGAAAACATGAACCAGATCGAGTTTCTTGCCGTTCTTCTTGATGACTGGGTTGTTTGTCCGAACCAGTAGTAGCTTTGACGTTCATAAGCGCCTTCTCAGTGCCTAAATTGACTAAAATGTTTTTGATTGGCTGTACAAGGGCTGTATTATATTTTCGAAATTGATATTAAAGTCAGTAAAACCGCGAGCAAAACCTAGTCCCGAATTTAGTGTTACTAGTTTCGACATCTTATTTTTACTATCGTTCACGGAAATTACTTAGGAAAGGATTATGCATATAAGAAAGTAGATAGAAGAAGAATTATTTCGTAGATGGTAAGAGCCACGCTGAAGCTATTACTGGTTTCAGCAATAATGGGTCGGCTCGCCCGGGGTACTACCACCTGACCCACATAAACACCGACGTGAACAGTGCTTGCGTTGTTGCGTTTCGTTCGATCAGTGAGAGTGCTGGAGGCCTACCTCTACTCACCTTTCCCATCTCCTCTTCCCTCCTCCCCCATCCCCCAACACAGGCCGGCAACGTACTTTCGACTCCCCTGATGTTGCAAGTGTCTACGGACAGTGGTGATCACTCAACATCAGGTGACCCACCTGTTCGCGTACCTCCTTGATATAAAAAAAAAAACTGACTGAATGGTCAATGTCATCGACTTAAAATAAAAACGTCACAATAATTTTGGTTAGACGGAATTATACTAGGTGTAAATGTTATTTATGTAGGCAGGCGAGTGTAATTTTAATATTAAAATCAGTTGTTTTCTATAATACGTACTTGAAGTTACCTTGACGACGTGTTGTCGCACATACGTTATTTTCTTTATCTCTAACTAGCTGGTAGCCGCGACATCGTCTGCGTCGTTCAATTATTTTGTTATATCTCAAAAAGACTTTTTCCGACACTTTCAACAATGATCGTTATATTTCAACCATTTTACTACAAATCTTGCCAAATTATATATCTAGACCCGTTTTTGAGTTTATCACGAACATACAAACAGACAGACAGAAAGAAACAAAAAGATCTAGAAAATTAAAATATTTCCGTTACCCATCATGGAATATTATAAAGAGGTAAAGTTAGTCAAAATGTTTGTAGGTGATAAATCTTCTGAACATTATTTCGCAATAAGTAATATTATATAATAAAGTTATATTAAGTGATGTATGTACATTATTTTATATAAGAATATGATTAATATGCTACTAATATTACTTTGGGGTGTAAGGCGTGTCAAATAACATCATAAGACTTGAGACACCAACCTCACCTGCACGTGGTGCACCCTGCTGATCAACGAACGAGGCAATAGCGAGAGCGGGGTGGTAGGGTTTTACAGCCCGACTGGGTCGCAACCACCATGTACATGACCAAAAAGCCCGTCATAGCGACTCGCTTCTGCGGGTCGCGTTTCAGGATCAGCCTGTGCATATCCAGCTTTTTGCAGGCCGGCATGATAGTGGCGACCGGCGATGGATAGTGTGTCAATCGGTGGTCGCTATTATTTTTGGATTGCACTGTGCTTACCATCAGGCATAGTGCAGTCATTTTGCCGTGCTACAATAAAAAAAATACTTAATCAGATTAAACTAAAAGTCTTGAATCCATCTGAACACTCACAAAAAATTTCATTAAAATCTATCCAGCCCTTTAGGAGGAGTTAATTTCACATGTACAGAAGATGTATATCTATACATATAATAGAAATGTAAATCTTACGTGTCTGTAATATCTAGTAGTGGTAGAGCCAAGCTGAAGCTATTATTGTTTTCAGCACTAATGGGTCGGCTCGTCCGGGGAAGCACCACCCTCTCACAGAAAACCGACGTGAAGTAACATTGCTTGCATTGTTGTGTTTCGTTCGGTCAGTGAGAGAACCGGAGACCCACCCACCTTCCCCTTCCCCTTCCTCCTTCCCTTCCTGCCTCCCCCCCCCTCCTCCCAAACACAGGCTGGCAACGCACTTGTGACTCCTCTGGTGTTGCAAGTGTCTATGGACGGTGGTGATCACTTAACATCAGGTGAACCATCTGTTCGTTTGCCTCCAATGACATAAAAAAAAAGATTATTCTGAAAAAAATATGGCATGTGTCTAGGAATAAGTAAAAAATACCTTTCAATATTTTTAAGGAATGTCTGTCTGTCTATTCGTGTGCTTGGAGACTCATCATTGCTAAAGTACTGCGTTCATGATAAAACCTTTTAAAGAAAATCATAAAACATGTCTTCGAGTAACATTTAGTTTTTTCATTAAACTCGGTTCGGTCTATCAAAAGTTATTGTAATTTTAATAACGACTCTACTTAAGTAAGAGAGGAAACTAGATAGTAATTAGACTTAATATATTCAGGTGATTTTATTAGTCACCGTTTTGTACATCAACTTCCAGCGAACGAAGTCGCGGGCACAGTTAGTATTATAATTTTTTATTTTTTTTATACTAGCACGGCAAAGTGACTGCACTATGCACGATGGTAAGCACTATGTAATCCAAAAACAAAGGCGACTGCCGAGAGATACGTCATCCTTCGTCGGTCGTCGCTGTCATGCCGGCCTGCATAAATGCCTCTTCAAGTTACGCTTGAAGGACCCCATATTATAGGAAAGAGGGAATACACGAGCCGGGAGATTGTTCCACAGCTTCACGGTACGGCAAAGATAGGATGTTGCGAACTTTTTAGTTCCTGCCCAGATAGGATTTACCGTAAAACTGTGGCTCCGTAGACCAGCGCGCGTGGTTCGTTTGTGAAAAGGAGAGGAAGGGATTAAATTAAACAACTCTGCAGAACACTCGCCATGATACAGACGATAGAACACGCTCAGTGAGGCAATATCCCTGCGCAATTGAAGCGGCTCTATAAACTCTGTAATGTCTGCATCATTAACAAACAGCCCCTCTCTGCAACCTGTCCAAGGCATCCAGTAGGTACTTGGCGGAACCGTCCCAAAGGTGCGAACAGTATTCCACGCAAGGCCGAACTTGTGCTTTATAAAAAAGATATAGCTGATCAGGCGTGAAAAACCGACGCACCTTGTTCAGAATTCCTAGTCTCCGAGATGCAGTGGAGATTACGCTCCCGATGTAGTCCCTGGGATTAAGGTCGCTGTGAATATCTACACCCAAGATATTGAGACTGTCTCGCATTGCGAGCGAGATGTTCTGAAGAGTAGGAAGGGGGTAAATGGAGATGTCTTGCATGTAAACGCGCACACCTGTGTTTTGTTAGCATTAAACTCGACCAAATTACTTGCTCCCCATGTTGATATGCGATACAAGGATCGGTCGAGCTCAGTGATAAGTTCCTGCCGTCTCTTTTCTGTTTCTCCCCGGCCGCAAGAAGGCTTGCTGTAATATAACTCATGGATGGTACTATCGTCTGCATAGCAATGAATATGACCCAAAGGCAACATATCATTGATATCCAGAAGAAAGAGAGTAGGTGAAAGTACAAAGGAACCTTGAGGAACTCCAGCGTTTACTGACATGAGCTGCGAATCACATCCTTCAAAAAGAACACGAATTCTGTGCTCATGCAGAAAGCCAGAGATCCACTTGCATAAATTGTCGGAGAGTCCGTACGCTGGAAGCTTGGAGAGAAGACCACGGTGCCAGACCCTATCAAAGGCTTTGGCAATGTCGAGACTGATTGCAAGGCCTCGCCGTGTTTGTCAATTGCCTCCCCCCAGCGGTGCAGCATGTAGGTCAGAAGATCACCCGTTGATCGGTTTTGGCGAAAGCCATATTGTCGATCATTAACCAATGAGTGATCCTCCAGGTAGCAGACAAGCTGGGTGTTGATGTTCCGCTCCATGGTCTTGCACAACACTGAGGTTACGGCAATTGGACGATAGTTATTAGGATCTGACCGGTCCCCCTTCTTCGGTATCGGTTGCACATTGGCCTCCCTCCAAGTCCGAGGCACGACACCAGAGATGTAAGACAGGCGGTACAAGCGCGTTAGTATTGGAGCTAACTCGGCTGTACATGTTTTTAAAACAACCGCTGGGATACCATCCGGACCACTAGATTTCCGGACATCGAGCGATCGTAGTTGCTTAAGAACGTCACGCTGCCTGAACCTTAATTCCGACATAGTGACACCGCAGCAAGGAATGGTAGGCGCTTGCGCGTTTCGATCGTCGAGCCAGGAATTAGTCGCAAAATGATTAGCTAATAATGTAGCCTTATTTTG